>UZAE01013171.1:0-11935 GCA_900617975.1 Rodentolepis nana | reverse complement strand
TTTTACTGCAATTTAAAAACAGTGTCTTAATTAAGTTCCGTGTGTATTGCAACCACTATGTAGGATGCATCTTATAAACTTATAGGTTTTCTACTTGACGCGAATGACAAATTAGCAACAAAATTTAAATGCTTTATGGGGAAGTGGTCATTTCAAAACAGTAGTTATTCCAATGTAAAGATAAACTTTTGAATTGTCAAAGGGAATTAAAAGACGATGCGCATTCTTCACGCTTTCTTGCGAATTATTTGCAAATTTCCTTGACCATATTTTCGCCAGATTTTCCAACTGAGATCGACCAATCTCATTTGTGCAAGTTTACAATGTGGTCATTCAACTCTTGAAAAAATGATTTTTAATGGTTAAACGTTGGTGAGGATGATAAAGTATTATTTCATGAATGCAGCACTTTATATTGTATTAGTTTTTTAAATTTGTATGCCTTTATTTGTGTTAAATTTTAAGGTTATTGAGAAATAAATTTGCCAACTTGGACAATTTTGGCATATAGAAGTGAAATATGCCCTACAAATTATCGATCCAATGAGTCTAGTTATTGCTGTCTTAACATGAAATTCCTTTCAGATTTGGTAAAGTTCTTTGATCACAGTCAGTTAATCCTTTAGCTCGAGTAACAGAGGAAAGGAATTTAATTTTGATACCGACAACTTCTTTACTACGAATGGAGCCAAGAATAATTTACAATTTTCCAGTTGTCACCACACGTAAACATGATTTTAAACAATAATGAAGAAATAAATATATACCATTGGGCGACAGGTAACTTAGATACCAGAAATTGAAAGCAATCTTCGGAAGATTTGTTTCTATTCAAAGGTGCCCCAGATCTTAGAAAAAGTTGTGAATTTCAAAAAATCGAATGAAGATTCTAAAAATAACTTCTATTGATTTGTCTAATATTAAAATATTGAAATTAGATATTTAATTATACTTATTATAGGGCGTTATAAATTGAAATATTTTTGTTTAAAATGGCAAAACAATTGTGCTTAATTTGGTTACCTCCTCTGCACTTTCTGCGTGATGCTTTAGGCATTATTTGTGGTGCATTAATATAGGTATTAAAATCATTTTTTCTTCGTAGGTTAATTTTTAATTTTATAGTTTCTAAACTTTTGCTGTGCTCGGTTGCTTGTGATAATTTTTTTAAATTTATTTAATGATTATATTAGCGGATAATGCACGGAGATAAATCAAATCAGAATTACCACCAAATACGACCCCCAACAACAGTGGCTTCCGAGGCTTCAATGCATCGACAGAAACTAGCCTCTTTGCGTTCAAACTTTTTAGTTCATGCTTCAAATCCACCCAAAGATGTACCATACATTGGCAGTTCCACTTCATCGACATCCAATATTCATTCTTTTCCTAGTGAAGAGCTTCCCTCTCGTCTTCTCGTACCCATTACTGCGAATGAGAGCTCTAATAACGGATTCCTTACTTTTCCTTACCGTTTTACTAATTCATCCATTCAGCCTGGCTCTTACTCTCCCTCTCTTCCTACTCTTAATCCACCTTCTGTGCCTAGACGCATTGCAAGACGAAGTGGTCGTGTTACATCGAATTCTTGTAATACTAGTTCCGCCTGTAATCAAGTTGGTGAATCGACGATTTCCCCTCCTATTCAACCCATAATCTCAGAACCCCAGAAGCCTTCATATAAATATACGTCACCTTACAATCATTCAAGCTATCCCACCATTGTGTATGAAACTCTAACTAGTGTTCGCGGACCGCAAGCTGAATATTCACAGCCTGTTTTTCCCAACTCTGCTACGTTTTATCATAAGAGTGTAGTTGAACCTCCTGCAATCATTACCTTGTCGCCTAGTGAGCCACTGTGTCTTTATGCGGGTAAACGGAACGAACTCTGTCGGTTGTGTCAAAAACAGGCTCTTTCTCGAAACTCATCTTCTCATCGATCCTCTTCTAGACATTCAGTAAGTTATTGATAATTGCTATTTTTCGAAATTTGCATACCGCTAAACAGTTATATTTTCAATCCTTTGAAAGTTACCGTTTTGAGTTTATTATTTAAATTTTCTTTTTAAACACCAAGGCCTTTTCGTCAATTTGTTCGTCGGTATTCCATATTTCTCTTTTTCGTACTTTTTCCTGCAACTTTTGCACCTACTTTTATTTTTTTAGTGTTTCGCAAATCTCTTGATGAGGTTTGATGTTTTCATACGCTTTATTATAATCGTTTGATTTTTCTTGCGCCTGAGCCATATTTTTTTGAAATGCTTTGTTGGTTATTTTGACCGCCTCTCTAATTGGTAATGGATATATTTGAGTATGGAAAGCTTGATAAAAATCGTGAACCTTAATTCATATTCAAGAATTTTCGTCTCCTTTAAACAGTCTGTTCTAGTCTAAAAATAATTACATTTTCGTGATTGATTTGAGGAATCTAAGAGTCATCATGCAATTATTAAGTTTGACTTCTTAAATTAAAGTGATTATCTTTATCTCAATTCATAATTTACATTTTACTTTGAGACTTATTTGTTGAATGAACGTTGAAATTCAAAGCCCATTCTTTCTGGATTAAATCGCGTTTTCACTTTTCGAAATGTCTTCTCACTACTTCACTCATTTTCAGTCTTGAATTGAAGGTCAATTTGCATGCATTTAATTTGTCCTTGTGGTTGGGTTTCTGAAGGTTCCTATTTTTGCATATTTTCTTTAATCTTGTCCAAGTGCATTTCCTTCCACCTTATCTAACGAAAAGTATCAAGGTGTCTATGTTGATGAATGAGAATTCAGAATATTTTGGCTATGGTAAAAAGGGCCATCTGCGCACATTGCTTTCTTTCAAAGTTTAACTTAGAGTGTTGTTCGGTGGGACGTTGCCAATTTTTTTCATTTTCTAAGCACCGTCTTCACTTACTTTCCTAGCGGGCGTACTAAACGGAGCAACTCTGTTTGGTAGAATTGGGAATCTAGTTATATTCCGTCCCCCTAACTATTAAATAAGATTGTGGTTATTGTCTTATTATATGTTGCTGAGTCGTTGATCTTCCTCGGGGGGGGGGGGGGGGGGGGGGGTAGCCTACTTTAGCCTTTTTATTTTGAATTTGGCATATTTTGTCAAGTCTACATTAGCTTTTGTTCTCTGTCACTGATACGATTAGCATTTGAGTGTGGCGCAAAAATGCTATTTATTTAATGCCATTGAAATTGTATTATCAATTGACCATCTGTTTCACTTCAGTTTTACCTCGTTTTTTGTAGCGTTTTTATTCAGTCCTGTATGGAGTTGAAAGAAAATGACGTAGTCACTCTTTTCAAGCGCTAGTTGATGCTTATAGCTTCTTAATTGGTGGTGTTTTCAACGCTCATTTCGAGTTATGAAGTACCATTTTGGTAACTAATAGATATCTTGTTTCTTGGTCAATTTTAATTAGTACTTTTGATGTTGTGGGGCTGGTAATGTGCTTATATTTCGTAGTTTGTGAACATTTATGTTAACATTCCACTACTAATTTAGCGCTGAGTTATTCAATACAATTAACAGCTTTTTGTCATCTACAGTAACACTTTGAATTTGCCCCGTTTTGTCTTGCCGCTTAAAATCTTCTGTGAAAGTCATCTTAACATTTATAATTAGAAATCTATTTAGTTTGTATAACTGTTCTTTCGAATATCCAAGGCACCCTTATCAACACTTGTTTGTTTAAGTGAAATGAACTGGTGGAATGAATGTTGGGATAGCACTGTTGGGCAATTTCTATGCCCCATCTTCATTTATTAATATTCATTGATTAGTTTCTAATTGCGTGAACTGCACATATATCGAATTAACTAAATTATGTTGTATCCAATTTTTTAGAATTCTTTTTTTTGTATTATAACGTTTTCTTTTTCTGCATTTTTGTATTTCACTTTATTTTCACTTCTATTATTTATTGAACGCTTTAAAATTACATCATAGTCAATTTAAGATTATCATTTTAACTCCGTAATAAAGAATATTCCATATCTATTCGGCCTTTTTACTTAAACCTTTTGTTTAATCTTAGCTCTGCTACGAGGACTCAAAATTTAAAGGGTGTCTATAGAATGCTTTCCTATGCCATAGTTTGTAAATGGAATTCGTTTGGCACTGTATTTGCACCAAAACTTTTATTGTCTATGAGATTCATTTTGCTGTGTGTTGCTTTGTCTATTTTAATCTTAATCTTTCTTGTTTTATTCGTCAAAATTTCAAGCGAATACAAATAGGCTTTCTCATATATCTTATCCCATTTGGCTGCCTTTCAAAATTTTTTTTCACTTTCCCTTCAACTTGTCAAGAGATTGTTGTGTCGAAATCTTTAGTTTCGGTCCATGACAACTTTGTACATCTACTGCTAAATGCACACATTATTTTCCTTAAGGTTTTATTTCAGACTTTTCCCAATTTTTTCTGTTTTCTAAAACCCCTTTCTGCTGCTCTTTAATTCCTTTCCTTCTTGTGCACGTATTTGAAAAATTTCTTAGGTCCTCGTAGAGGTGGTATTAATAATTTGAGTGGAATAATTTTGTTACCTTTGAATAGCTATTTTTATAATGGACTGTCTTTGACAAGTACACTGAATTGCTCCTATGTCAATGATGAGTCTTGGAAAATTCGTGGGTTCAAATACGTTTTCAATGGCAAATGCTCTCACTACTACCTGAAAGTGTGCCTATATTTCTATTCATTGGTAGAAGTCGATTCACTATTCACATTAACTCAGTACGTGATGTCCCATTTACATAAATGGGTTTTATTGACCCTTCTCTATTCTGCCTACCGTATAACTCCTCCTGGCATCGAATTATTGTCAGTGTTAGTTCCAGATTTTGCGCCAACAAATTCACTAATTAACTTTATGATACTTTCCCTTTCTGCCTTCTTTTACAGGACAGCTCAATCGGTGACTTAATCCACCTTTAATGTCAATGCCTCATTTTAACCGTCTTGGGGATTCTCTTAATTTACCTGATACTTTATTGAAATTTACCTTCTATTGATTTCTAATTACTTACCTATCTATTGGCATGAAGTGCCTTACACGGCACATCTCACTAGCAGCATATTCGTACAGCACTTATTCTTTCATAGCTTAACGTATTATATGTTCAGATTATGTACAAGTTGTTTCAGTTAAACGTAAAAAAAACTAAAATGTTTATTACGATGCCAAAAATTAAAACAGACAATTTCTATTAGATTATTCCATCGATTCGGTAATAGTGGAAATGTTATATTTTCGCCAAAATAATTTCCTCGTTCTAGAAATGTGCTCAATTTCTCTTAAGAAGGAGCTCTTCAACATTCAATTTGCAGCTTGAAATATCTGTTTTTGGGACCCATCGCTTTTCCTTCGAGTTTTTATAGGAGTCCAAGTTTTCACGGTGAAACCTTTTACAGAGTGTTTCCAGTTTTTTCCTTCTGCAGATAGCTGGCATTTTGCGAAAATGCTTTTCATGAGATGTTAAGAAATTCACTTTCTATCACTTAAGGGAGTAAAGCAAAGCATGAGGGTTTATTGAGATAATTCCTTCAGTCTGTTTTAATGTGATTAGATTGTCGAATTACTTCTTTCAAACATCTGACCTAGGGAGAACAATAAGTTACAACTTTCAACTTCCACAAACGCTTAATTTTTTGTTGAGGTAGACTAGAATGCAGCACAACTTTATCATGATTATGGATAATGACACTTTCCTTTTAAGTGTGTATATTGTCTTAGTATAGATGAATTTGATCTTTTGATGCCAATGTTTCGTAATCAAATTACCAATGTCTTAATGCGTTTAAGTACGTAGGTAATATTTTGAATTTCGGATTTAAGCTATTGTTAGTCAGATGTGAAGTAAATCGAACTGGTTTTTTTAACGAAGTCTTCCCTTATCCAATGACCTTCAATTTGCTCATCTAAGAGTTACTTTCTATTTCATTATCAGCAGTTATCCGATGGATAGGGAAATGAAATTTTTTTGTTGAAAATTAAAAATACTTCTGGAGCCTCTTTTCTTTTTGGCATATTGATGAGTCATGAGATATTTCTGTCTTCTAGATCCTTGTAAAGAATTTCTAAAATGCCGATTTGAATTTTTTATGTATCTCCATTGTCACATGTTTCAAGATTCAACGTTTGAAATTGAGCGGATTTAAAGAGTCCAAACCTTATCTTGATTGCTATTACTTTTTGTACACACTTATCATCTAGCATGCTCCAGGCTCTAGTTCATTTTTCGTTCTTGAATTCAAAGTATCCCTGTTGCCTACTTTCTTTTCTTCTGTGTGCCACTGTAACGACATGTTCATGACATTAACTTGAATTTTAGCTACAAAATTTGCTTTAGTCACTTAAAATAGATAACCACTTCATGAAACCCACTTCGAGGCTTGCATAAGACAATTGAGTTTTCTGGCTGAGAAATCGGTGACCCCTATCAGCCAATATATGTTATCATTCTAATCATTTTTTAATTGATTTTATTCCTGTTTGAAAATAAACTTTCGCACATTTGGTATGATTAGAGCTGTTTCCTAGTTTAACATGGTATTTATCACATTATGAAATCCTTTCTGTCTGAATTATAATCTCTTTTATTTGTTACTTTTAATTAGTTCGTTGGAATAAATATCCTTTACTTAATTTATATTTTTCCCCAAAGACAAAAAGAGAGTCCAGCGAGGAGGGATCGGCAGGAACTTGTCAAAGACATCGACTCAGCAAACCTCATGGTTCCTTACCAACAGGTTATCGTTCTGTTAATGGTCTCAAACGAAGATCATTTCGGCGACGAACTCTTAATTACTCTTCCTCTTCTTCCTCTGGATCCACTTCGCCTTCCATCAATCTTCCTGAAAATGTCGATAATAACCTCTCTAGTGATGAGTTCTGGCCTATAGCGGTTTCACAACCTCGAAATCGGGTGAGACTTATTGAACGTGTTTTTTGTCTTGGGCATAACTTAAAATTTTGCTATTGTCTATCGACGATCTTTCTGTCCTCTAAGTGTGTCTAGGATACAGTTGAGTCAAATCTTAAAGAACGTGAGAAATAGTGATAGTGATTTTTGGCGGAAAAATCTACTAGGTTTTCAGTAGCGGCGTGGAAATTGATAATCGCGAAGCAAATATAAACTCAGAATCATGGAGCTTTTTATCATCAGAGTCCTATCAGTTGACATCTTGAGCACCTCTTCGTGTTAGAAAAAAAAACAAATGCGAAGCCATGGAATCGGAAGCATTTCATCATTAGGATATGAACTCTTTTATAACTTCGATATCCCTTTACATTTTTCAATTAGACCACTTCGATAAGAATAAATTGGAATAAGGTAACATTAATGTTGGATTTGCAGAACTCTGGTTGCTTAAATAATCGGGCTGGGTTAAAGTAATTTATATTTATTAGTAGCACGTTTCGATGCCAGTATAAATTTATTCTTTTCCCCTAATTTTAGGTATGCCGACGTCGTAGAACAAAGTCTTTGAATCCACGAGCCCGTAGACGTAAGAGGCAATTGCTTACAATGTCCAACTCCTCAATTGATCCTCCTGCGGACTACGAGGATGATCAGGAAGAGGAAGCCAGAGCTGTGGATGCTTTGGCCATGCGAATACAGCCTATGCTTGATGAAGGTCGAACAGCTGAAGTGCAGGCGATTCTGTTGAAGGCTCTTACTTGTCCGGAGATGCGACAAAGAGCACTATGCCTCTTAGATTATCTCACTAGTGAAGGTGTTATCTTTACCGCGCAGAACCGTCAACATGTACGTTTCAGTGATTTACATACTATATGTTGTCTTTGTCGTTTTGGCTTCAAATAGGGTTTAGTGCTAGCTTGTCGACTCTGATGAAAACATCTTAGGTTACTTCGATTCATTTAATGTCTTGAAACATTTTAGTAGGACAACTGTATGTCCATAGCCTTTCTCATTTAATGAATCTTTCAATGTAATGCTACTTATCTATTCTATCCGAATGATCAGTTTTGGTTGCATTTATTGAAAATGCTTCTTTATTCTTTTGGCTGACAGAGGCAGGTATTGTTTATCTTGAAATCAGCACTACCGTCTGGTAAATATCTCCAGGTGAAATGATCTCTTTAAATTTCAAATTTTTAATCAAGAAATCCTCATTTTTGTACCTTCTACTTGGTTCGATGCCTATAGTCTAAATATTTTTACATCACCGTGTGTTTAATGCTTATTTGTAATTAAGACTTTTCTTGATCAAATGGACCTCCCCACCTACATTTAAGGATTTTCATTTAAGCACTTAATTTTTGTGGAATGGGTTTTCATTTTTTCAAATGCATATTTTAAAGACCCACTAAATGTGGTATTTAACACAATGCAGTTAAATGGAACTACTCATAGTGAATTAATAGTGGTTAATTGAATTGACTATTAAATTAGTTTTACCAGTGCACCGTTAGGCAAATGGATTGTAAAAGCATTTTCTTCTTTGAGATAAGTATATAGTGGTATTATATATTACTCAGGAAACCACGGTATTTTTTAGGGGATCTGACTAATTTCTACTATCATTCACAAGTCTCGTAAGGAGCCCATTTTTTCTTTGATCAATTGAAAGGAGGAATTTGTAGCTTGGAGTTTCCCAAAGATAGCTCTTCGATGTTTTACAGCGCTAATTTTCATTTCAGTGCTTTTGTAACACTTAAATTTGAAGTTAGTATCGCCGAAAATATTTGCTCTTCATTTTCAAGGACTGTCTTGCATTTGGAATAATAACCTCATGAGGGTGCACTTTCCACTTCCCTTATTTCCATTTCTTGTTTATATGGTCCTCTAGGGAATTGCGGGTAGGAGAGAGTCGTTAAATATTAAAATGTGGAGTGTTTTTTTGTACAATTTGCGCTATAATTATCCAATTAGGCTATTTGAAATATGTAGATTCTACTTATTGACTTATTAGTATGTTGGATAATGAAGCATTGCATTATGTTTGTATTGCTCATTTATCATATCTCTTTTTAAGTTGTATTTTTTTTAAATTTGTCTTATTCTTTTTTAGTGTTGTCAATGGTATGTGTTGTGTGTGTAAATGTTATTTTTTGTTGCCGTTTACTTGCTTGCTAATTTTCTAATTGCATGTCATTCCTCCCGCTTTTTTCTCCCATCTTTTAATCTTTTCTTTATTTAACTTGGTGCACGCGCACAGTTTCTCCCATTTAACTCATCTTCCTCGGGACGTTTTGCTGTGCCATCTCTCGCACTATTCCAGATCTCCAAGGCCGGGTTTCACTTTAATTGCTCTTTGCGCCGATCTTAGAGTTCAATTCTTCTATTAATGCGTATTAACCATGTTTGTAAAAATTAACTGCCACTGTCGATATGTTGGATTATTAGCTCTTTAACTTAGAGCAATCTTCACTGCAAAATTCACTAAGATGTTAAAATTTTTTTGCTGGGAGAAATGGGAGTTAGAAATGATGATTGGTTACTCAACTTCAAATTTGCACTTAACATGTGGGCATGTAATCTTATGCAGTATTAATATGTAATTGCCGCTTGAGTATTGAGTCATACTGCTTGATTTTATTCTATAACTTCAGTTTATTGTCACCGTATTTTGCATCAATATTATTTTATATTATCTGATTACTCATCATCATCATATCACCATGTGAACAACGCGTCCCAGTAAGATCACACCCTCAAAACCTCTTGCGGGGGCGTAATTCCCGGTCATTTTATTATTGCTCCCCGAAACAGTTTCCGGGCTGTTGCTACGCCTAACTGTGAATTGTCAAAATAGCTTCACATTTCTTGATTTCCTATAATAAACTACGAAACCGATTAAAAGTACACTTTTCAATCGATTTTCTTAGTTTGGGTTAGGCGTTTATAAAAGTATATACTTTAGGTCATCTACTCGGTCAGGTCATTCCGCTTAACTCTCATTGTACTTGATAACTAGATGAATTGTGGTGATGCGTCTGCTATGTCATAATTTTGCTAGCCTGGCTTGCGTTCGTACGTGCTTCAACTCAGCTCTTATTCTTACAACTTGCTGAATGGACATTGTCATAGAGGAATTATTTTGGGTACGTAGTTACTCTATTCCGCTCAATATTCTAGTCCCTTAATCTTATTAATAATTTTTGTTTTCCTTTAGCTTTGTTTCTTCCTTTTTATAAGCCCTGATTGTGCTGAGCATAGAGTACGTTTCATATGTGGCATAAAATATCTCCAAACATTTTTAGTTTATAGGAAGTTGTTTTGATGTTCGTTAGACCTCTTCTATTTTATCAGACTTGCTCTTATTTGCTAGCTCTATGTTAATCACACTTACTATGAGTGCCCATTCTTTACGGTACTGGTATATTTATTTTGCTTTACTTTGTTTTGTACGCCTATGACACATTGGTTAACAGTAGTTAAGGGTTTGGCGTCTGTTCAAGTAAATGGATGACTAGCTGTGCTGCTTTATTCTAGCCATTAAGATGAGTGTTGAAATAAGCATTTATCATTTCTCCACGCTATTCCACTCTCCTTCTTATTCAATCAAGTGTGCGCCAATGTGCTCGTTCGCTTAAAGGCCACACCTTCAGTGTCCATCGATGCAGGTCCACTGAGGGGAATATTTAACCGCAGTGGTTAAATTTAGCTAATATGTGAAGTGAGAAATTTGAACTTCACTCTAGGGACAAGGTGAAAATGAGGGGATTGGAAAGGCCTTCTTAAATGGAGTAAGGAAAATAATTTTCCTTCATTCCATAGCCGATCTAGTGTCGCTGTATTTACTAGCTGTAAATCTTATTTCTTCCAAAAATAAATTCATTGTACTCTTGAGTTAATTTAACTCATTCTTTTGAAATACTTGCTTTTAAGTCTATTTTGCTCCTGATAAATCTATATTTCGTTCCTGCTTTATTGAAGTTAAAATTTCGCTTTTTCTAAAGCTAGTTTACTTAGAGTTCAGTTCTTATCCTCACCACCATCCCTGCTCTTTGCATGTGCGCACATTTGTAGATTGTCGCCATATTGCGTGTTGACAATTGGAAATTCCATTTCAGGCCTCTTCCACATGGTGTCTCATTCCCCCTCGATAGTCACCATGAATTCTTGCGGGGTTCGCTGTTTTTAATCCATTCCACTTCTTTTAGGCCAGTCATATCCTTTTATGTTTGATGTTTGTTTTACAATTATTTCGACCCGATATTCACTTCAGTTATTGATGGATATTTAATCAACTAATTCTTCACTTATTACCGCCTTGAATGTTGTTTTAGCTACTTGCCAGAATTTTAATCATCGTTTTACTATTCCCTTAAAGAAGAGTAGATGACACGTTCTAAAGTAGTCTTCCCTAAAAGTCGGTGGAACTCCGTGCATGTACGTTGTGAATTGTTTTCCTTTTGTAATCATCCATATTCATTTCAAGTGAAGAAATCGTCTCAAGTGCTCAAATCTTGTAGAATGGAGGTACTGGTCAAAAGCACCTTACTTTGCTTGAGGTGTTTTTTATTTATTCGCTGCTCTTGTGGTAACATTGCACTGTTCTAATGCTAGAGCGTCTTGGTTCCACTTCAAGTACTATTAGAGCCCATAAGTGAAGTGGTGGTTCCCCAGCACATTTTATCACTTGCCTTTATGTGCCTTTGAATAATAAACTACGAAACCGATTAAAAGTACATCAATGTGTTAAAAGTACACTTTTCAATCGATTTTCTTAGTTTGGGTTAGGCGTTTATAAAAGTATATACTTTAGGTCATCTAATCGGCCGGGTCATTCTGTTTAACTCTCATTGTACTTGATAACTAGATGAATTGTGGTGATGCGTCTGCTATGTCATAATTTTGCTAGCCTGGCTTGCGTTCGTACGTGCTTCAACTCAGCTCTTATTCTTACAACTTGCTGAATGGACATTGTCATAGAGGAATTATTTTGGGTACGTAG
>UZAE01013170.1:0-20103 GCA_900617975.1 Rodentolepis nana | reverse complement strand
GTATTTTCGATTAGTTAGGCCTCTACTTGATTTAAAATCTCATAAATTTTCATTCTTGCAACCAAGTTAGTGCATGACTATCAATGCAAAGTTTACCATGTGTTTGGTTTCATAAAACCCCATTTTTTGGAAAAAAAGATCAATACTTTTTGATGGAGCTGGGTGTCATAAAAGATAATAAACAAAGAAGATGTATGTCCATGAATGATGTCATAAAAGTTCCGATAAGGTGAGGCACCAATTGTCAAAGGAGAGTCCAAGGAGGGTGAGATTTCTAAGTTTTGCAGGATTCACAAACTCTGAGATGAAACTTTTGGCGCATAACTGCAAATCGGAGTTGATATCCGCCTTGATTTCAATCACTCTCCGACTGTTATCCGCCATAAATACGGCTGCAAAACTGATTCGAAGAATAACTCGATTTTCACCACTCTTCATGTCCATTATTTGATACTAAAAATAACAGCAAATTTAAAATTTAATATTATTATTGACATGTAGAAAAATTATAAATCAACGTACTTGCACATGCCGAACACATTCTCTGTTAACAAATACCTCAAAAGTATTCATATCTACAAAATAATCCATATTGGAAATTAGTCAACTTGACAGAAGCCTTATGCAGCCTATTTCATTCAAAGTTGGGTTTCTTTCATGTTACTCAAAATAATTCAAAACCGAATTAAGATTTAATATGATTGCAAGCGGGGCTTGCGCTACAAAATACATTTGTAAATTGTGATCCAGATTTTAGAACCTCATATTGAACTCGAACTCATACCAATAAATGCTCAAATTTCACTTTAGACAACGATCTGTGCGTTAAAATGAGAATGGAAGTAAATAATGCAAATAAAAATAACGGTACTTAGTTCGATAATATATTCGCTTTTCGCATTTCCCAAACGCCATCCAATGGCACCTTCTACTCTAAGGAAATCTGGAGGCAAGCTGATGCATTTTTCAAATTTTCTAGAAGAATAGAAAGAATTTTGATTTCAAGTGAACATAAAAAAGTAATTAATTTTACGTACTAATCACAATATGCATGGTTCTTTCTTACTCAGCATTTATTGCAGATGGCTCGCAGACATCAGTTCCTTTCGAGGGCTTCTTCTCCTTCTTCCTCTTAATTTTCCCCCTCAAAAGAAGAATAGCTGACATTATTGCGATCTCAAGATATGCTTGATGCCTTTTGGAATTGTACGCTTAGATTTGCGGGTTATATTATTGTTTACATAACCAATTAGCGGTGCACATGGTGCGTCTTGATTGGTGACTCCATTTGACTGGTCTCCAGCGCATCACATGGCTTCCTCAACGGTATTTTTGGTGTGATATTTCTCATAGGGCAAAAAAAAACAATTTGCCATACTTTTACAGAATAATCACAGGGCCATTTTTACAGGCATTATAAGCACTTAAATAAACTTTCACACTTGTCAAAATACGTAGCAGGCAATTAAATGCATCGCTTAATTTTATGTGCTAAAACAAAAATTAACTTGAACTTATGAAGTTGATCAACTTTTCATGAAACCGAAGTAAAACCTCCCACGAATATTTTTGCCTGAGGTCCAAAATTACTGCTTTATTGATTCAACTTACGTATTCAACTCTCCGGTCTAACATATAGCCTCCCTTGATTGGTCGTATCGTGAATTTAATTGATTAACTAAGAACTACTTCGTAAATCTCATTTTATAGTGCAGTTGTTAGTCAAAGACTTAACCTTAAATTCAATATAAATAAATAGGCCATACAATAAAACGCATACCATATTAATTTAGGTTTAATGTTTGTGGAAGGTCAGAATTTTTATAATTAGTGACCTTAGACTAATTCGTGCAAATGTCGCAACATAAACCAATATTCAGGAACGTTAAGTATGCCATTCGCAAAGTTTCAGACAAACAAAGCACCTCGGCTTCAGGTGACAAAGTGAAACTTGCAAAAATAGACACCATTCCAATTTTAGCAAAATGATCGCGCAAGGCCACTCGTAAGTCTAATTTTATGGCAATATATACCTTATTTGGTTTACCTTTGCAAAGTGCGCTTGAATAGTTCACCGTACTGAAGGAATGCAAAGTTAACTCGAATATTAGAATAGATACAGATAAAGAACATTATAAGAACAAATACCGACGTTATGACGCAATTTCGTGAGTTTTAAGCCTCTCGATTGTAGGAATTGTCCGCTTGCGCACGCTTTAAAATAAAGTGATACGGTGCAGCGACAACTAAATGGGCAAGATTGGGCATATATATACGGGGTGTGCGATAGACTTACCTCCACGTGGTGCCCCCTGGGCAACGTATACTCATACGGCAAAAAAGTCTATTAACCGGCAGTTGACTTCTGACTTCAAACTACCATGACCCCACTGTATGTCATAGTCGACCACTTCCGCAGTACTCATCTTACCTTTTTTCTGCCTTTGTGTCTGTCTGTCTCTTTTACATCTTTGAATCACTCTTCTTTCCCCCCTCTCCACTTTTTCTCATTGTATTGTGCCCCCCCCCCCTCTGTGAAGCCCGAAGTTAGCTAAGGGTCTAATGATAAGTGTCATAAAGCCCGCCATTTGAAATAACTTTCACTTAGGCTTAATCTTGACGTATGACTCGTCTTTGCTTTAGGCTATGCGCGCACGCACACAGAGCATGCACGACCGCACTTCCCCTAATCGAGCATCGAAAGCACGTAATATGATTGGCTTCCTATTAACCAATCAAATTTCTCAATTGGCTAGCCAATAATTTAGGAAAGTAAATAGTAACACATTTAGTGAAAAGCGGAGTGTTCGTGCACGTCGTGCTATGCTACCAAGCGACAGTTTTCACTCTTTCAGAAATTCTATGCCCGCGTCTGGTACAATTACGCAGTCCGACGAAATCAAAGTAGTTCCATGTCAGGAGATAACAAATCCAACACCGCTTGTTACGCGACTGAATCTGGCTGAAATAGATTCACTTATCTCACCTTTTATTAGACGAAGATCGGATGAATTTACCCAGCAAGAAACCACTTTGTTGATTGAAGAAATTGGCAAACTTCGTCATATTCTCCTTTCTAAAGCTTCACATCACTCTAGAATGAAGAAAAAGGCCTGGGAGGAAGTAGCAAGAAATCTCGCTTTGCGGTATCCAAGTGGACCAAAAAGATGTGGATTAAAGGCACTTATTCCTGAATTTTCTTATTAAATTATCTTTGCAATTGCCCTACGCTTATTGACCATTTTTATACATATAGTTGAAGAAGAAATGGGAAAACATCGTATTGAAGACGAGGAGGATACTTCGTGATGGCCTACTGGCTGAGCAGATGGAACGAAATGAGACCTTAAGGATGGTGGTGCAATTTCTCATAGAAGCAAATCAAGCGAAGGGGTTGGTTGAAGAGTCTGGGGGAACAACATCAGCAACAAATGAACAAATGTCTATGGAATATTCCGATAATCTTCTAATTTCTTCACAGTTCGGGACTGAAAGTGTAGCAAGTGCACAGGTGAGTACTACTAAACCAAAAAGATTTTTCAGAAATCGATTTGAATATAGCTTTCTTAGTACCGTATTATTTGATAGCTCTACTGTCATTTGTTCTCAAATTCTGAAGGTGCATTTGTTATCTATTCTAAAGGCTATTGAACAATCTCTACTCGTTGGTTAAGATATAAATTTGCTTGCTTTTTGTGTCAACTGATTTTTCCAAATTTTTAGGAAACAGTGAATGCAGTAACCAATGTCAGTAATACCGAATATCACATTCAGTCCCCTCAAGTTATACAAATAAAAAGAGACGAAAATGAAACTCCCGTTACAGCTAATGCTGGCACTCATACTGCGACAAACTCAACAGACGTTGGATCTGAGGTAGAAAGTGATGAAGATTCATCGGCTAATGAAGACACTACCGAGGCGATTGTATTGTAAGCTTTCTATTGTTGTTTTCATTTAACACTAAATTCAAAAAAATTATTAAATATTTATGAATTTTAACTTTGCTACTGATATTTTGTTAGTAGGACGTATTATAGCTTTTCTCTTTTTAAGCCCTAATGCAGACGGCAGTCCGCATGGATGGAATATTGGTGATGAATCCAACCTGACTGGACCCAGAAAAAGAAAAATTATACACAAAGAGTTGCTCAGGCATTCAAAAGCTGAACACAAGCAGCGAATGAAGATTCTGGATATAAAATATCGCTACTGGAAACTGAAATTCGACTCTCTCAAGAGAAAAGTGGCACAGGAGGATCAGCAACAGCAATAAAGAACAAAATTGCCTTTTTCTTTTTCATGTTAAACGTAATCCCTTGAAACTTTATGCCTGCAAATCAATGAATATATATATGTATATGTATGTTGTTCAGGTTATGGGTTTTCTGTACGTGAGGACCAATTATGCACATCAACATATATATTAAGCCACGTCTATTCCCTGCATAGGAGCTTAGAAACTATACCTGGTTTTGTAAATTGCATTATTTTAAGAAAACAAGGCATTCGAGTCTGGGGTCTTCCCAAGGTTTACGCCGACGCCCCTCTAATCTCACTTGAGTGGGCATTTACTGACTAAGCTTGGCTAAGGCAAAACTCCTCGCAGACGTCTGCAAGTTCCATATTAGGCGGTGGTGCCGTCATTTGATTTTTAACTCTGTGCAAATTACCTCTTTTTTTTATAATAAGCAACTTGGAGCTTCGTTGTGCAAAGTAACAATGAAATTGTCAATTTTAGTGGAAATGATTGGCCAACGAGTTCCCTATCACTATCTTGAAGTGCTATCAAGAGGGATTAACTTTCGCCGTTATACAAGAATACAGAAAATTGAAGGTGAACAAATGGCGTTAAATACTCTATTTTAATCAAATTAAGGAAAAAACTCTTCGTGTTTTACGCTCTGCAACTCTCAATGAGTATAACGGCACACTCTATCTTGCATACGAGAGGCAAGTTAATCGAAAATAATAAGCTTCTATGAAGGTATCTAAGTCAAAACATTGCAAATTCTATGGACGCGTCCACAACTTAAAACATTAGCCCAAATGAGCCAAAGATCAATCAACGTTGGATGCGAGATACAATGTGCTCGGTTCACACCAAAGATCGTTCTCACTCTCATTGTTGAGAAATTCGTAACTACTAACACCTCGCGAATATTGAAAGGAAATCAGCTCCAAAATCTTAATGGATATTTTCAACGACCACACTGCCTGCCCAACAGTCAACGCCCCCCCCCCCCCTATCCCTCAAACTTTCTGTAAATATCAACGACACCACTTGTTCTGATGACTATTCAATAAATCCGTTATCTAGACGATTGATGAATTCACCTCAATTACGTACTCACATTGCCTCTTTGTTGTTCTCTAGAGCAGCCAAAACCAAAGCGATACTTTTAGCAAATTAGATTTACTTGGCAGCCTTATAAAGAGAAATAATGAGAACAGGAGAAGGGAGGAGGTGGGGAAGAGGCAAAGACGCGCGCGGACATTTAGATAAATCTTCTTTAAGATAACCACGATTCAAGCCACAGACGAACATTAAGAGGAAGCTGATGCTCACGATTCTGAAACCGACACGACAATGAGAAAGGAGTGGAATGAAAGCATGAGAAAGGAATGGGAAGAGAAACGACATTAAGAAGCGACAAATGGAAGGAGAGTCGATTAAAATATCACACAAACGCAGAAGCAAACTATCGCCTCCTACTGCTGGTCAATTTCTAATTTCATTTTCACTTTGCTAAAGTCAAATTTTTCGCCCATAACTCGTTCGTAAATATCCAACACGTCGTCACAAGTTGTCTCAAAATGAGTTGTGGCATCGTAGCTCGAGGAAACAAAGATCTGAAATGCAAAATACACCACATGTGAATATTATGAATGGAACTTAGCAAACGTACTCTTACCGCTGTGCCCAACTCACACCAGTGAATATTTGCTAAATACCGTTTTCATAACAATTATGTTATTTGAACTCAGTGAAGAAACAGGTAGGATGCATAAAAGTGAAATACTAGCACATTTAACATTTGTTAGGCGTCAACAATTTCTTATAACTGATCAAAAAGTTAAGGAAACTCAAGGTAAGAGCTGATCGCCAACGAATAAATAGGATAAGTATCTTAGCGTTTACCGTAATGAAAATCCACCCCCCCCCCCCCCCCCCACCCTCTTTCAATTCACGAACGACTCAACTTACATTATTTGCTTTTCCGTCGTTTGTAGGTTCGTAGATGTTAGAAACGGATACAAAGCAATCACACATGCGTCCGAGAAGACGAATACCGGGAGCAATTTCTCGCTCTGGAGTATTGGTTTCCACGGTGGTGGCCACCAGAGCGACGAAGAATGGCTTTGCTGCTACATTATGATCATACGATACACAGGAGACGTAAATATCTACAATTTACACCAAAAAACCAATGATGTGATTTTTATTGATGCCACTTAGAGCTGTTAAGCTCTCTTCTAAAGCGCCTTCAAGAATTTTAATTGAAAATCAACTTTCTGATAAAGTTTGCAGGCGTTTATATATTAAGCAATTAGTATAGCGACTGGCTGTTACAGAGAAATGTGCCTAATTCAACGCGAAATAAAACATTAAGAACTCAAGACCAGGTAAAATGTCCCATGTACGACTCCAATTTCAGTTTAGTGGTAAACAAATGATTCGTAAATTTACCATGTCCTACATTGAGATCAAGAAAAAGTAAACCAAAATGGGGCGAAAATAAGGACCGGAAAGAACTTACTCTAATTTGTCAAGTGGGAAGTATTTAAAACAGGCGATCTTAACACTACCGTCCAGGTTTATTTGATATTTGTGTCCTAGATGTTATCCAAAAGCTTAACACATACGAAACTCCCCCCCCCCTGTAACCTGTTTTATACGTCGTTATCTACTCGTTGATGATTAAAAACCAATGAACAAAGAGGTCTACAATTACCTACAAATTGTAAAATAGATCTCCAAATATTATCACACAAGATCAGGGAGTCAACTTTCGAAAGAAGTCGAAATGTAGCAAGTCTTCATGATCTAAAGTTGAATAGACCCAAACTAAATGATAGGTATAATGCGAAATTGATGAATTAGAATACAGAGCTCGTGAAATATACGGGAAAAGAGATTTAATAAATGGGTAAAATCAGTCTAAAAGCACCTATAAGTTAAGACAAGTTTATGATATTTCTACTTTATAATAAAACCAGATCCTAATTTAAGATATGAAACAGATGACGCAAATCAGGATTCATAAGTGAGTGCAACAATCAAAATTAATTGCAGTAGGATTAAAGAAACCTATTTTAGATAATTAACACTATTTTAATCTTACACATAAAATTACGGAAAAGACATCACACAATAGGCGTGAAAGGAGTGCAAAACGCAGTAAATTATAAAAGTGCTTGAATTCAAATAAACTCACCGTGTTTTCGGCCAACTTGGTTTTGTGGAATGATAATTTGACAAGAAGTGCTGTCATTAGTGCCCTCGATCGGATGGTCAAGAATGCAGATAGCACGAACAACCTAAAATAAAAAAGGAAGTTTAGAGAGCAATATGAAGGCTGAGTCGTTTCAGGCACCAGAACACAATAATACACTTCAAATCAGCTTACCTTTCCAACAAGTTTAATCATGTCGGGCGCATAACTAGGGTCACAAATGACCTGTTTGCACTTAGCAATTTCACCTTCAGACTTCACACCAACAACCTTGCCATTTTCCATTTCAAAACCTTCAAAGGGTTTGTGTAACATGTAAGTGCCACCATAAACCGCAGAAAGGCGAGCGAAAGCCTGAGGTAATTCTCCCAAACCGTAAAGAGGATAGAGATAAGGAGACGTCCCATAACGATTCAATGATTCACTATAGAGCTTCATTCGTTTTATTGCATCAAGGGCGCAACAATTTTTCTTATAATCGTCATCTCGATAAAGGCAAATTGCGTGACCAACAAAGTCCTACAATCCAAAAAGGAACAAAACAGAAACGTATGTTTAGGCATCCAAGGGGAACAAGCCGAAAGAATGGAACGTACTTGGGTGTTATTATCCACTCCAAATTTATCGAAAACTTGCACCATGGAACAATTACGGAGATCCAAACCTTCCCAAGTTTGAGAATTAGCTTCATCTACGCCCTCAGTGTAAATCAACATTTTACGAAATCGGCGCTTTTCAAACATTCCCATGAGATCTTAGAGAATTAATAACAAACAGAAAAATATTTTACTCGATCTAAGCGCTTCGGTTTCGTTGCTGGGAACTTTGCAAATTTTTCCACTCTCAGAATTGCCTTTGTACACATAGCTTCCCCCAACAGACTTGAATTCAAGATACCGAGTAACGCCAGTATGCAAAAGTAGTTTGACAAGTTTGCCATCAGCCATTAAAAATTTAGGAATTAGGTCAACATTCCAATCTCTTGGACGTCCATAGACTTCACCATCAGGGAATTTTTTATTAAAGCGTTTAAAGAGCTCATCAAGAGGAGTCACGGAAGTACTTTCACCACCATAGTAACTATTCCTATCCATATGCAGAACTTTCTTGCCCGCAACAGACATAAGACCACTTAAGATACATTCCTAAAAATCACGCGAAAATAAAGTAATGAAATCACAGACACCTTCAATCCTGTTCCTAAAATAATGACGTCGTATTCTTCGTCCATTTTCTTTCAAGCAACCGCCAATGATAGAAGATGAACTCAAACTGCTTTGAAGGAGATGCAAAGTAATTAATTAAATATTGAAGCAATATTACTAAAATAATGTATTACCTACCAAAACTACTTGGTTTTATTAATGAAACTTCTCAGAATGAGAAAAACGTGTGATTTGATACTCTTGTTGCAATCGATAATATTTTAATTATCGTAAGTTCTTGAATCCATCCCAAGATCTAATTCGTGATTTTTGTGCTGAATTTCACAAAATGAAAATTAAATAACTTGATTCACACTTATTATCTGAATTTAAAATAATATTCAATGGCGGAAATTACGTATTTTAACATATTCATTTGTATGCACATATGTCATTTATGCTAATCTTCATACTATTTCTATTTCTAATACAATTTGACCCGAAATGCCTTCATTATTACTTACTATCTTAATAATTTATCCAAATTATTTAGCTTGTTTGCGCCTTAGAACTTTTACGTTTTTTAGAATAGCATCTGCACAATGATATGCAGAATGTGTGTAGAGTTCCCGTTATGCTTTTTCTAGCATTAAATTGGGTTTCCTTTCAATGTTCAATAAACTCAAACGGAAGTCAATTGGGCCATTAAAGTTGAAATTTTGTTTGAAGCACAGATTGTCGTTCATGGATGTTACTTCAAGCTACCCTAACTTATGCATGCTAAATTAGAAAAAGTAAAATCATATGGCTATAGAGCTTTCTTAGGCAACACTTTTATGGAGCACTATTACGTTGATCGCACAAATTATTTTTTCAAATTTAATAATGGTCATCAAGTGCCCACTTAGAATAATTCTAAACGAGGCGTTTTGTCTGTAACATTTAAGAGTATTAAATTGGATATATTCCATACCAACATAAACTGAATTGACCTTACAAATTATTTGCTTAGTTCACTGCAAATGATAAACGATTGCTAATTGAGTTGAAAGATGTTAGAAATTAAATTCAGAAATAACGAAAATAAATTTTGTTTCATGACAATGAGCGTTATTTCATTTAGTGAAAAAAACTGTTATGCCACAATCAACCTATATTATCTCGATCGAGTTCATTTTCGCCATATAGTGATTGAGTCACGCTAACTGTAAGGGGTGTGCGATAGACTTACCTCTACGTGGTGCACCCAGTGCTACGTATACTCATACGACGTAAAAGTCTAATAACCGGCAGTTGACTTCTGACTTCTAACTAACGTGACCCAGCCCTATGTCATGTTCGACTACTTCCACAATACCTTTTACCTACCTTTGTGTCCGTCTCTTTTATATCTTTGAAACACTCTTCTGTTCCTCCCCCCCCCCTCTTGACTTTTTTCTACTTTGATGTTCCTTCCCCTCTGTGAAGCCTGAAGTCAGCTAAAGGGCTAATTATAACTATCAAAACGCCTACCATTTGATATAAAAAACTATCATAATGCTTGCCACCTGATAGAAATGTTGGCTATAATATCTTTATTACGCTTGTGCGAACCGATAAACTGCAACAGAAGGGCTATCAAGAGGTTTAAATCGAAATTCATGTTGGACAAACAGTCTATCACTGCATATCTTATTCACTTAATTTCGATTGCTAGGTCTAAAAAATGCAATTTTTTAACCTGTCTGGAATGGGTTTGTATTAGCAGGCTTCCTCAACAAATGTTATTAAACCTACTTTTTACCCCTTGGGACGTCTTTCCTTTGTCTACGTTCATCCTCGAAACAATTCCAACCAAGGCATACCGCATTATTAAATAGAAAGTGAAGATATGAAAAAAAACGACCATTGAGACATAGATACAAAGGGGCGCTTTATTATCGCCCAATTTTATAGGCAATAATAACACCATAAAAGAGTATACACCAAGGGAGCCAAATGACGTAAATGTCGAAAAGCGATGCTTATAAAAGATCCAAGATTATTAAGCGTCCTCAGGACTCAATGAACCACGGTGACATTCTTCATTAATTCTCTGATGGCCATTGTAGCGTATGCTGCCTTTGGCAACGTAAATTCAAGAATCAGAGCTCGACCCTTTTCTTAAAGGAGGTAGAAAAGATAAATTGACAGTTAAATTTGAGGTAAAGATGGAGAACATATCTGATTCGTAACAAAATGACCGACCTACCTTTGGGTTTTTCCTCGGCAAAACCTAGATATAAGGCAAAAATGAGTAAAAACAGAAATGGAAACATTCATTGCGCAGAACTAATTGATAAGTGAACTCGTGTACTTAAATACTCTTAGAATATCAAAATTAGGCCGATTATTATCTCATTCTCTTCAAATACCCACCTCACTCCTCTTATTTCCATTCCTAGCACACCTGTGGCTTGAAAAAGCTGCAGTTTCCTATTTCTCCCTGAGGAAGCCCACTCGTTCTAGGAGATTGCGAATAGCTTCAAGTAGTTCCACTAGCGATACTAAGAGTGGCTCATTAAATTCCCCTAAGAGTGGTTGCTTCACGCTTACCTTCTTCAGAGGAATTAGTTCCACCCTTAACAGGAGATTTTTCACTCATCAGGGCATAGTCACTGCATATCAGAGGCTCAAGTGGATCTGTATATTCACGAATCTCGTAGTGGACATCCTCTGGTTTGACAATCAAGTGGCGATAAGAACCAGGCAGTGCAAAGTCTCTGTAGAGAAAAAAATAGAAAAAAAAGGATTTCATGTCAACTCGGGTAAAGAGAGAAGCTGTGCCTAAAGAACGAATGAACTATTTCAGTAGTGACCCGAGCTGACCCACATATCTGTATCTTAGTCACCGCTCAGTATTTCACATGAGGGGTGTGCCCTGGGCAACGTATACTCATACGACAAGAAAGTCTATTAATCGGTAAACTTCAAACTACCCTCACCCCACTGTATGTCATATTCGACAACTTCCAAGTACTCACCTCACCTTTTTTCTACCTTCGTCGTTGAAGCACTCTTCTGTCACCCCCCCCCCTCTTCACGACTTTTTTCCACTTTGATGTTCCTTCCCCTCTGTGAAGCCTGAAGTCGACTAAATGGCTAATGATAACCATCAAAACACCTGCCATTTGTTATAAATAAATTTCACATGATGCACAGAAAACACGTAACGAAGGTAAGACTGCGAAAAACTGGCTCACAGTGTAAGTGCGTTGACTGAAGAGTCTTGAAGTTAAACTTCAGCTACCTCAATGGCAAAAAGTGATGAAGCTTAACTTCGTAGGATCAAGTCTCTAAACCATCTTCTAACGCGAACTACGATACGATCCTAAATTAATCAAATTTTATTAAATTGATGATATCATATAGATTTCCTAATATCGGTTCGCTGTGCAGTGACTTCGGCATAAATCAACCTGAAATTTTAGTTTTCACTACATGCAAAATTTGTTTTAATAGTGCAAATAACCTCGATACGAAAATGCGCCGTTTCAATGAATATGATTTTGATCATAACTGTATGTAACCGCCATCCCAAAATGTGCATCAAGAGTTGTGGAACAACCTAGATTAGGGGTGTCGACATTGGGTGAAAAGCGATTTGAAAGACCACTAATTAACATAGAGAAATCTCCTCTGAGCTTCAAGTTTAAAAATATAAATAGGATTTGAAGGTTACTAGATAACAGACATTTTCCTAATAGAATAAGTAAATATTTCCATCTATTAGAGGGAAGTATAGTTCGGTAAGGATTAGTTCTTGATGATGTAATAACATGGAGTAAAAAAGCTTACTTGACTTTGTGCTTAAAGTTCTCGATTTTGAGCGAGTCTTCGGCTAAAATCTCCGAATACCATTTCCCACCTAAAAAATGCCAAAAACAAAATGTGAGACTGAAAAGCATGCACAGCTAGAATGCCAAACTAGCAAATAAAAACATTTTGACAAAGTGATCGTTAATAGGGAGGCTGAGTTTAAGACACCCTACTGATAATAAGAGCCGATGGCAATGGAAAAAATCTTGCTCCAACTTTTACCAAACTCTCAGCAGGACTTATCCCGTCTTTAGACAGAACTATTCTTCCAAATTACCAAGCAGTTATACTGGACGAAATACCCCAATTGCAGCCTAATCAGCATCTACAGACACTCCAATCCTATCTCACAGCAAACTTTAAATTACCCAACACATTAAAAAAATGGTTTTACATATTTTTCAGGATGACTTTTCTCCATTATTATTATTATCCAAAAGAGCATAATTTTTGTAGAAAGCAAACTGAAATTAATTAAAATGATGGGGGAGGGAGCTCAGAGAGATGTTGATGATAACATCAAAGTATCAGTGTTTTTTCATTTTACTTTCCGGTTGTGGGGTTTGCGATAGACTTACCTCCACGTGGTGCACCCTGGGCAACGTATACTCATACAGCAAAAAAGTCTATTAACCGGCAATTGACTTCTGACTTCAAACTACCCTCACCCCACCGTATGTCATATTCGACCACTCCACAGTACTCATCTTACCTTTTCTCTGCCTTTTTGTCTGTCTCTGTTACATCTGCGAATCAATTACGTCCCCCCCCTTCTCGACTTTCTGTCACTTTGATGTTCCTCCTCTTCTCTGTGAAGCCCGAAGTCAGCTAAATGGCCAATGATAACTATCAAAACGCCTGCCATTTGAAATAAATAACTAAATAAACTTTCCGGTTGTACAATAATTACCGAAAACGTAGTTTATATCCACAATTAAAATTTCATGGATAATTTCCGGATAGTAGAAAAATGATGGTTTTTATTAAGGAGGGGTCGATCTTGCCGCCAACTCAGCTTCTTCTAATGATTGAAAAGACCATATAATCTTGAAAGGATTTCAGCAGATAACCGGATAAGATGGCTATAAATATTAGTTTAACAGATCTCCGTAAGCTGTGTATATTCAAGTTGAATACACACACTGCTTTCAGGAGAAGTTAGTAAGGACTGTTAAATTATTCCTAATTGCAAAGGGTGGTCGCTCTTTGTCATTACCAAGACTTATCGAAGAGGTAAGATACCACAAACAGGAAAATAGAAAAAGAGGAGATAAAAAAGACTCTAATGGCTTGACGACAAGCCAACAGTGTTAATGGCGATTGGAGATTTATAGTTCAAGCTTCCTTACAAATCAGAGCAAGCGTAAAAACTAACTCACTCTCATTATCGGGTAAGATGACCTCATAACCAGGGAGGGGAAGAACCACCTGACGCAACAAGGGTCTTTCACCTTCCTCAGTAACCCGGGAAGGTGTTGCAGGGGTAAGTAAAGATGAAGGATTGTGCTGAACCTCCGATTCCTCTTCTTCTTCTTCCTCGATCGCCTCCGCTACTCCATCACCGACTGGCTCATTTGTGGGCTCTGGATCAGGTACGGCGATAGTTGTTGGGTTGAGGGAATCGTCAATGCACAGCTCGGAGGAGGAATCTACTGAGCGCAAACCTAATAGGAAAAAAAAACAAAATGTACATTTCATTATGAAATTGCTACTTAGACGCCAAATGCAGTTATGCGCGGCTGACTTTCACACAGACAAGATTTAAAAATTTTAAAACATTGCTATTACGAGCAAAGTGCCTCTTACAAAAAATTGCCACTATTTTGTTAATAAACTCATCATTAAAAAGTGACTATCTTGTTTAATGAAGGTAAATTTAAAATTCCCATCCTATTACGTGATACTCTTCATTGTAGGCCAAAAATTGCTTTCGTCCAGGTGAGCGCTTGACAGGGTCGTCATACGATAACCAAACCATTGCGTGAGGAGTGTATGAAAGATACCCCACACGACCAAATGAGTTCACTTCACTCTTAGAACATATCTGGAAGTCAATCAAAAAAAAAAAACAAAAAATTCTCCCAATAGCGAAAAACGATTATATTTATTAGATGTTTTATTTTGTATTATCCATCTACTCCTCTTTGGCCTATTACCAGAGACAAAAACAGGGAAAAAGAGGTATTTTCAAAGATTAAAAAACCAAATATAAATTAGTAACGAAGAGCTAACCCTTAGAAATGCTTGGGACATCTGGGAAGTAGAGATCCCCCACCAAGGCCTTCAAATCCTCACCAACACCTAATTCACGAATTCGGCGACTTGCGACCTTGTTCCAGACTAGACTCTGATAGCTGTGAGCGTAGAGTTGACGCAGATTACGAGGCAACTGAAATGACAGTAATAATGCTATAAACTAAAACCACATTTTACAAACAGACACGTTTGATGCAAACAGTCTCCTTCGTGAATTTCTTTCCATGTGGAGAGATTGTTAAATATTATTTATGAGCAAAAACATTTGATCTAGTGCGCTAAGGGTAAAAATGTCCAGCAACAAAGCAGTCAGAAATGCTGCATACTGCTTCTATTTCATCAGGGTTTGGACGCCTACAAGACTACTGAAGCCATTACTGAAAGTGGTTAAAAGGACTAAATTATACGATAAGACAGCAAAGACCACCACCCACACGCTTAGATGATGAGGTGTTAGAATATCTTATTGGAGTAAATTTGCCGTTAACTATGGAGAAATTATTGCAGAAACCCGAATGTCTATAGATAAATGTGCAATTAAACTTATGGACACTGTTAAACTGAATAGGATATCAACTTTGGTGTAGGTGTATCTTTCCTCTCAGTATAATACGAATAAGCAAAGACAGGCGCGTATTTCTTTGTTGTCAAGATAACAAAGATACCGTGCTTTTTATTCCCACTTTTACTGTGGGGAAAAGCCAATGGTTGCTTCCAAATCAAACTTTATGAAACACCTTCCATGCAATTGGTGGCATTTACGTGGAATAATCCATCAGGAATAGCCAAAATCGAAGGAAGCAAGAACAACAAAAGTGTTTCATCAACAAGTGAGAAAAAGGAACAAAAAATTATAGGATAAACAACAGAGTTAAGTTACTAGAAAATGGACAATTCCACAAGAGGACTATGTCCAGATGGCCCTACAGAGAAAGAATGGCCCCACCAAAAAGATACAGGAATTAAATTGCAGGCTTCTCCCACAACCTCGATATTCACAGCATCCTATTAACACCTTTTCATGTTCGTGAAGCATAATCTAATGGAAGAATCTTGAAATGCGACTACAGTCGGAATTCACTTAAACTGATGTTTGGATTCCAAACCAGGTTTTGCAAAAAGTGGAATGATGAATTACAAGAGTAATGGAAAGAGTTGCAAAAACGAAGACAAAAGTCCTGTTATATGGTGCACATACAAAAAAATGTAAAATAAATAAGACTTTACTATTGAATATAATGTAATAAGACACTATCAATCAAATTGAGAGGATTAAAACGTACTGTTTGCAGGGCAGACAATGTTTTTCCATGGCGAACAATACCAAGTAGCAATGTTTTCTCTAAACACTGCGGCATATCGTCTCCACAAGCCTTGGCATCTTGGGTCTTTTGATAGCGCTCCTTTACTTGGCGAACAACTGGCAGCTCTACAGTGCATTATCAGAACATTCGAGAACTTCCAAAATAGAAATAATGAAGTATATTTGCAAATTTTAGCACTAACCGGAGTTCGTTGGAGTCAAGATGAGATTGATAGCATTTTCCCAATTTCCCCGAATAATTTCCCTGTTAAAGATAAGATGGCATAAAAAGGAACATTGAGAAATCACCTTCCAATATCAAATGTTCTAGCATCGGAACAATGACCGAATCTCTGCAAGCCAAAGTAGTTGATGAATCCATGTTTCTGCCAATCTTGGATGGCCATGTGAATAACACTATCCTCAGAACAGATATCTCTGCAAAGTAATGGGATTAGGGAATAGTTCATGAGAAATTACCGGATGACAATCGAGAAGCGGTTGCCATAGAGCTCACCCAATTTGATTGGAGTAGCGACATACGAGAAGTTGCCAAGCTTGATCCCGTTTAACCGAGGGTTCAGCGTAGATAAGCGACGCGCAGAAATACTAATAGAATTAATACAGTGACGCAGGGAATTTACTTTTTAATTGATACATTTTGAGTAGTTATGGCTCTTTTATCCTTAGTACCGGCATAGTTGAATGCTTTCGAGTTAATCCTAAGTAGAAATCAATCAAGAGACGTAAAACAAACATACTTGAGCATACGGCCAACAATATGGAGAGCTTGCATTGTATCTTTACCCTCCTTATAAAGCACAAAGTGACAATAGGGTGTTTTCCTAGGTGGATCGTTGGATTTTGCGACTCGTTCCCAAGCTTTCTTGCCTTTCAGATCGGAGTTAGTAAATTACTTTTAAAGCAAACCTTTGACTAGGCTACCACGGGTAACATTAATAAAACGATTTCCATCAACTTCGGCTGTCTGACTAACAAGTGAGGGATAATTCAACCGAATTGCTTTATGAAATGCCTCTCTTTCCTCTTTATCCGCAGAGGCCTATTATGAAATTGGTAAACAAGGAATTTTTACTGGAAAAGAAGCCTCAAGCATTGTTTCGCGATCGATTTCTTTTAGAACCTCGTCAATTTCTATGGGGATAATATAACTAGAACCAGAAGTTGGTGTTGACTGCTATGCGTAAGAAAACTTGACTACTCACTGAAGTGTCATTAGCAGGTTCATTTGGCACAATTGATGATAATCTACAAACCTCCCCGGATAGATTCACTTCTCGAACAAGAAAATCTTCCCATCTATAATTAGTTTAATGGGTACTTTTAGCTACTTGCCTCCCTTTCAAGGTTCCATTAAACCCAGCATTTTTGGGATACATATATTCCGAAATTCCGACGTCATTTTCAACCAAAGTGTGGTTGATCAAATCATTATCATCCTCAAGCCTTGCTCTTTTAGGTTTTGGTAGCGAATCATGAGCTTCGACAGTATCCATCTCCAAAATCACGTGCAGCCCGAGTCCTGGATGTTAAATAGACCACAGTTTTTAAAATCCTATACATCAAGGTCAGTAAAAATTTGAGTTATTTACTGTAATTTATAAAAAATTACATATTATTTGAAGGAATGATAGAAATAACTTTACGGTAGTTGTAGATAACTTCATTCTATTATTTGGTCACTGTGAATTGGGTTCAAATGTAACCATATTGGAATCAAGGGGCATCGAAGATGGAAATTTTTTAATAAGACAAAATGTCTACCAGCGTGATCTTTGCATGTTTGATATTAAAATATTCATATATTTAAAATTAAACCTGTGGGGATATAGTGCATTCATAAATATTATTTAAATAACTATTGTTATTATGTTTTTCAGTTTGAAGAGCCAAATATATTGAACTGAACTTCGAACAATTTGGTTTAATCAACCACCTAGTTCTCGTATAAGCAATTGTGTAGGACACAAAATGGATAGCCAAGAAATGTAACATCATGTCGTAATAAAGTTCTAAATGATTATTTAGGCAACATAATGAATTCAGAATCGAATGACGTAAGTCTAATGATGTAACAATTTCATAGTCTACTTTATGTTGTACATCTCCGACATCCCTTATTTAATTACTTTGTTATTCTACGTGCTTAAGTGTTTTACTTACTGAAAAATTTCATATTTCAAAATTTCAGACCTGGAATTGGTAAGTTATTTAAAATGCAACAATGGCTTAGCAATTTCAACACAACCGCATAACGACATAATGCAAATAACCTTGATAAACTTGTAGCGGTTTGCTACATCATGTCTTGACTTATGTGCAGTAATCTCTATGACAAGGTATCCGCAACAACACAGACGAAGTTGACGTTTGATGTGGAGCACGTTTATTTGGATGATTTTCTATCACAAAGATTTGTCATTAAGATACAAGGAAGGGTTCGTTAAACAATGGACCAACTATTGATTTATGGCAGACTGGGAGATCTCTGCGCTCACGTCGTACTTACTCTCTGCGTCCCAAGTAGCAAGGCCGCACCTTCGAGTCTATCTGAGTGAGGGAGAAATTCCTTTGTTCAACCACGACAATGCTGTGCGTTCACAAACTCCGCTTCTACGCCCTAGGCTGTCATGAAATTAAACTCAGTGGGTCGAATATCCCCACATCACCGGGATTGCGGAGTTTTTTCTAAAGCTTTCGGAGCCATCTTTAGTCCGTTCACTTCATATTTATATAATGTATTGCCACTTGATGCCATTATAAGTCTAATCTCCACGAAGAGAACTGTTTCTTTCACATCTCATTTCATTTTTGCTTCATAAAACAGTTTCGGACTTTGCTATCTAGTTTGCATCCGGCCCATTGCATCTCACTTTGTAGATAAATCGCGACTGGAAATCTGAATTGAAATCAGTTTCAGCAACTAACGTAATGAACCAACTAAATGATTCAAATTACATTTTTTCAACAATATAGCACCAACTCCAAGTGATCTGCATTAACTTTGAATTATAGGTCGTAATTTGAGATACTTGTAAACTATGAGGTCGATTATAATAAACCTCAAAGAGTAGTTAAGTGTTACCAAAACCGTTACCACATGTCACAAGTAATATTTATATTTCAGAAATCAGATAGTCGTGAAAGGAATACTAGTAAGAAAAATGATGGGGCAGAGAAAACGCACAGCGGGAGAATGAAATGGGAAATTACAAAGGTACCAATACCAGAGCTGTAAGAGAAGACTCAGATAAGGAAGGAGGAGGATGATGAGGAGGAACAAGAAGATGCATAAGAACACCAAAGCTGCCATTCAACGTGGACCTAAGTCTCTTTGCCAAGTTGGGTAAGCTGAAAATGAGGAAGGAAAGACATGAATATAAACGATCACCAAGGCGATTAAGGCTGAAATGAATGTATAAGTGGCTCACCTGCTCGAGGAAGATTTTCGGAGTAAGAATCTCGGTGCCACCATAGGTGATTCGTCTCGTGGAACCCACACCAGGGATACCAGATGACCCAGAGGAGGTGAGGTCAGAGCCAGAACCTGAACTAGGGAAGGAGAGACCGAGGGCATTAAGAGAAGAGGAACTGCCTTGTGTAACGCTTCCACCAATTCCACTTCCACTGCCTCCTATGGAGCTTGCCCCGGCTCGAGACCACTGCAGGAGATTGTGGTATTCAGTATAGGTTCCACCACCAACAACAAATACATAGACATCATAGAAAGGTTGTTTAGCACGAGGTAGATTTCTAAAACATGAAAATAGTAGGTTGGCAACTAAGTCATTGCCAATTTCAAATAAGAAGGCAAATTCGGAATTTTTGTTTAAAAGTATAAATTTATTCAATTTGATATTGGCCGTTCTTGTCGATGACCTTTTTCCATCGTTCTGGCAGAGTAAAAATTCCCCGTTCATAAAATGTCTGGTCTTTGCTATTAAAAAACTGAATTAGGTGTGATCCGACATCATCCGCGTTGTTAAACATTTTACCATTTAAAGAGTTTTGCATGGAACGAAACAAATGGTAATCCGAAGGCGCAAGGTGAGGGCTATATGGTGGGTGTGACAAAACATCCCAA
>UZAE01013169.1:0-25756 GCA_900617975.1 Rodentolepis nana | reverse complement strand
TGGGCAACGTATACTCATACGGCAAAAAAGTCTCTTAACCTGCAGTTGACTTCTGACTTCAAATTGCTATCACCCCACTGTATGTCATATTCGACTACTTCCACAGTACTCACCTCACCTTTTTCTACCTTTGTGTCTGTCTGTCTCTTTTACGTCTCTGAATCATTATTCTGTTCCCCCTCCCTCTCGACTTTTTGCCACTTTGATGTTCCTCTTCCTTTCTGTGAAGCCCGAAGTCAACTAAATGGCTAATGATACCTATCATAAAGCCTGCCATTTGATATATATTTTTTTATGTGTATTTCTGTTGTTTATTTGGAATATTTTCAGCCCCATCTCCGTTTATTTGTTGCAAGTGAAACACTGACTGTGAACATGCTTAATTCATCTCCCAGTGCGTTTCGAAATTCGTTAACATGTATACTGGGATGATTGAATTCCCCGTGGATATAAGGGGCGGGAAGATGAAGTGGAAGTTCTTTTTGTGCTCTTTCTCTACAGTGTTAATGCAAATGCTTTTTTCGCTTCCGCTTTTCCCTCAAAATAGCTTTGTCAACTAATTTTTTCACCTTTACTATTAACATTTATTTTCAAATCTGACATCTTTAATGTTAACTTGAAGGCGAATAAGTACTTTGACCAGGTGCTTATTCTTTCTTTTTTGACTCTGTCAATTTAAGCATGAAACCCGATGCCATATTTCAGAACTTGATCGAATATGAGAATCATTTTGCATCTACCTATGTCCCGTTTTTAAGTGTAATTTCAACTCTGCTTAAAATATTGTGTGATGTAGTGCTGTTTGGGGAGTATTCTGTTTCAATTTACTCTCAGAGCCTTCAATTTCTCCCAGTTAACAATTTTTTGTTCACTCTTTCTCTCAAAGGTACATACCTCTCAGGATTGCTTTGCGGAATATCATCGTCTTCGTTTCTGCAGCCTCTGTGCCGGTGTTATATCAGCGAATGCTTGTGAATCTTCCTGTGACCGGTTGGCTGAAATCTGCACCCTCCAACAAATTGCCTTGGCTCCGTCGTGGAAACGATTTATCAGTAAGTTTGGCTCCTCTTTTGATATCAAATCTAACGCTCCCTCTTTACGTTTGTAAAAACTTAACTTGTTTTGCGTTTTACCCAGCCAATTTCTTTTCTTTAGTTCTCCAAATCTGTAAACTTTGATTGATTTAATTGTAATAAAATGGTATCTCCAGTAGTAGTATTGAATCTGACTTATTCCTTTGTTCTAGAATTTAAGTAAACGTAAATAAGCGATCTAATTACGATTTAAGTTAACAGAGCATAAGAAGTTAAAAATGGTCCACTTCTTTTGAGCGATTGTAGGCCTCTATATAATAAAACGATAAGGATCCTGGTGATTTTTTTGGAGTTCAAGTTACCGGTCCTCTGCATAAGGAGTTTTATCTGCATCGTCTAGAAAGGTAGCGCGGAACGCGTTGAATATCGGGCTGGATGATCAGTGTCTAGCCACTGTAATAAATCTTCGCTGTTTCCTTTGATACCAGGGTTGTCTGTTCACCCCCCCCCCCCCCCCCCCCACCTTTTTCTTATATCTTACAGTAGGTTACCTGCCTCCCTCCTTTCAACTTCACTTTGAGAACGTTTTTTGTCTCGTCTAGTCGCACCACCATTTACTTTGCATATTTTTGTGAGTGCCCAAATGAGGCAGCACACCGTTATTGAATCAAATGACTCCTGAAGGTATTTAGTTCTCTCAGTGGATTTGAGAAAAATTGAAGAATCAAACTGGACCGAGATAGTATTCTCCCTATTAAGATACAAATGTGTATATCAATCTTGATCAATAAAGCGGTTAATTATCTGTCATTAAAAATATGTTCTAGATAGAAATTTGTAGCTGTCAAAGTGTATAAATTTATGTCTCTGACTTCAGGCATTCATGACTTGGGATATTTGTAGGCAAGTAGAGTGCACTTGACTTGAATTTAATGTTACAGTTGTTTACTTGCACTTAATCAGTTAGTTTTCATGGTATTACAACCTTTATTACTTATAAATCGAATTTAACAATTTATTTTCAGCATTTCCTTTGCCCATCATTCTCACGAACACCAATAGCCCCCCTTTGAGATACAATAATTGCTGCTATGCCAATGATTACACAAGTTGTTGGTAGTAAACTTTGAATACCATGGATATTGTGTCACCCGTTGCACAAGAGTGAAATAATTTCACTTGAACATTAGACCATTACCCCGGATGAGAATAGGAATATCCTAGTGCTCAGACAGATCGAATGAAGAGAGGGATCCCTTAATTCCTGCCTCCCTTAAATGCTTCTTTTTGGCCACTCCTCCCCCGCTCCCCTCCCCTTTACCAGGATGGTTCCTTGCATCCATAGGATTTTTGTGGCTTTCCAATGACTAATGACATTAGTAAAGGCGCTTAATGATCGGATAAAGGGAAGTAATAAACTGTTTAAAATTTTTGTCATTGGACGCTTAGTGTCACAAAAAGATAAGTAGTTATTGAGCCTTGGAGTAAGACGAATTGTTTCATCCTGGTTTCTTCCATTTTCCTATCCTATTGTTCTATTCCGTTTGGTGAGACGTTGGAACGAATCGAAAACTTTAGGTTATTCGAGTTACCCTATTTTTTTGCATAAGGCACAGTTCAATTTGTTTTTTACCCTGACACAAACAAACTCTGCCAACCAATGTGCTCGTGTAAAACTTTCTCTCTCTCTCTCTCTCTCACGTCGATATCACACGCACGGATGCACCACATTATGTAAAATCACCACTTTAGGGGAAAAACAACAACATGGCAAGGTTCGTTGCTCTCCTCGAATTTATTCACATTTTTGACTTCGTTGCCTGGTTGTTGGGGTGTGGCATCGGAGTAGCTGGAATTTGTCCTGTTTGACATCGAATCGCGGGTGATTTTGAAGTGTTTTTGGGATTCAAAAAAAAAAATAAAAATAACTTTTATCTCTTAATCTTTGGGCAATATGATCACATTGACAAAAGTTTAACCTATTGTTAAACTGAGTCTAACCGCGGCATTGTAATAGATCCACAAGAATAAAAGTTAGGCTGTTGAAAATCTTGGCATTTTTTTGAAAATGTTCAATCTATAGTTGAGTCGTTCCCATATTTTCCCCTTATTTGTGTATTACATAGCAATTAATTAATTGGAAATAACTTAAGCTACCTGTATTACTTCCTTCTCTGATCTTTGAAAATCTTATCAAGTTTTAATTAGTCATTTTTCGAAAAATATCAAACTCATAATCACCGTAGAACTCATTTATTAAATCAACTGAACTCAATACCCCTCCTCCTCACACATTTAAATAGCTTGTGGATTTGGGTTTTAAAGGGCTTAGATAGATAAATTAAACAAATTATGACATTTTCTAACGACCTTCTTACATTTAAATGACTGAGTTTAATTGATCCTACAACATGATTTCATTAGGGAATTGATAAAGGAGGTTCCTTGAAACTACCACTGTCTTGAGATACTAATTTTATATGGCAGACTTTATGATAGTCATCATTAACCCTTCGGTTGACTTCGGGCTTCACAGAGAGGAGGAGGAGCATCAAGGTCACAAAATGTCGAGAGGGGAAACAGAAGAGTGCATCTCAGATGTAAAAGAGACAGACAGATACAAAGGCAGAGAAAAGGTGAGGTGAGTACTATGAAAGTAGTCGAATATGACATATAGTGAGGTGATGGTAGTTTGAAGTGAGTATTCAACTGCCGGTTAAGAGACTTTTTTGCCGTATGAGTATACGTTGCCCAGGCTGCACAACGTGGAGGTAAGTCTATCGCACACCCCATCTTGAGATATAATATTTAAAGTATTCAGTGATTATATGACCATTGATAAATACTTAAAATGTCCTGCATAGTTTGGTTAATTTCCCTTTTAGTGACTTTACTTTAAAGAGAATCAGTAATTATTGACTTCGCGTTTCCCCGGTCCACCTTTGATCAAGTGTTCTACTAAGGATCTTCAAAATTTTGGCTGCGTACGAGAGCCTAACTACAGATTGTCGACTGTAATAATGGTGCAGGGTAGACTGGACTACTTTGAAATGTCGCAGATCCAGAATTATTTCTAACATTTAATAAATCACACCATCTTAGGGATAATTTAAAATAATTGAAGGTTTTTAAGTTTACTGATATCCCTCTCAGTCAGTTAGAAATTGAGCCTTATTATACAACGTGCACACACACACACACACACACACACACACACACACACACACACACACACACACACACACAGAGGAATTTTCCAGACCTTTTGGAGCATGGCCAATTTTTTGCGTCTTTTCCAACCAATCTTTTCGACGGCCTTTACATCCTCCATCATAAATAAAGGTATTCACTTTCCTCCTCCGGTTTAGGAATGCGGGTTTTTCCGCAAATGTTACATCATCTATCAGTGTGTGTGTGTGTGCGTGTGCGTATTCGTGAAGCTTTAGATGGCATTTTTTGATCCAGATTTTGGATTAGGCGAAGACGTATTTCTTTCACTTGGAATTGGTTCACTTTTCTGAAATCTTGCCTATTTCAATGATCTTACAGGGTCTTCTATTGCCACTTTTGACTATTTTTCCCCTGTAGGAAGGCAACCGAGATTGAAAAACATTGGATGAACCAATAAGTGCTAAGGTTGACCCGAGTGATTTATATGACTTATATGGTTTGAATAGCAGAGTTCAGTGTATTTTGTATTGATTAGTAATGGTGTATGTTGGAAAATCAGGGAATTTGCGCTTAAATATGTGTTCTAACGCCTAATATTTCATTGGCTTTAGTAACTATCCTATTTGAAACATATTTTCGACTAAATGCACCATGCTTTCAGAATGCCAATCCACTTTTATGCGATCCTCTCCAGATGGGCTTTTAGCATGCTGTTTTTCTTGATTTCGTTGGCTGTCACTTTCGGCCTCAGCTAATTTTTCATTTAGTTAATCCGACCAGTTAGAAAGTGAGTTAGACTGACTATGCAATGAATAGCACATTCGCACCAATACGCGTGGGTGTAAATGTTCGTGGTATTCTTTTTTATTAATTCTTAATAATAGCTAGAGTGGTATACAGAAAGGATGAAAACACGAGTGTACCGTGTTTCATTTGAACATTTGTTGCAAAATCTACTTGTTCCAAAAGCGTCCTTTCTTGCATATCGACGTGAAGATTATATCGTGGTATTTTTTCAGCGACTTTTTATATCTCTTCCTCCGATTCTCTTGTGTATTTCTCCTTTCGCTTATATGGGCCTACCGTAATGCATCGATGAATTGGCATTCTCCTTTCTGCACCGATTTTTGGACTCTATCGCCTGAAATATTGCACTTCAAGACTTCAGCAAGTGACTTTGAAAGCCTCCAGTTAACAATACCAATATCTAAAGATTTATTACCTCCCTATTACAGCCTATTTATATTAATATATATATATATTATTTCTAATTATATTTATTTTATTTTCTTTCCTTCTTCAGACGCTCTGCAAGAGGTTATGGATTTATTAGACAAATTCCCCAAAGTTCACCGGCCACTTCAGATGCACCTCACCGATGCCATTATGAATTTGAAATCCGTCTACACTATGCATGAACAAGAGGTGAACTCTTTGCTTTGCCCAAGTGCAATGTTTTTTCTCTTCTTGAAGTTTCGTTTTTAATTGGATTTTAATAGAATCTTAGTGGGTAGAATAAGGATGTTTTGGTGGCTTTTGCATCTAGATTGTAGATTTTTTACCGAGAGTAGGCCAAGAACTTATGTCGGGTCTCATGTAGATCAGTGATTTCTGCACAATGATCCGCTAAGTTATGACTGTGATGTTATTGAGACCTTTGGTTGTCAGGTCGATTCCTTTTACAGCCGCAGGTGACTAGATAAAACCATAGGTTGTATGAGATATAAGGCTTACTAATGGAGCTTAGTAATTTCAGCGTAAGAAGTGTGCGTATTATGCAAAGCCCCGAGGCTCTTGGAAGTTTTGAAGCCCAAGAGCCTAAGGGTGATTGGATTCAACTGTAAAAACCAACTGCAAGGATTCTATTTTCAAAACAAATTACAATTCGTACATTCTCTTGACCTTTTTCGGTGCGCATTAACTGCTAACATGCTTACAGACTCGTTTCCTCTTAGTTTTTCCTCTCACTATCCCATTCATTGCTCTCTTCAACTTTTCTTTATTTACAAATCCTGATCCAAGTCACTCATGTCCAGTAGTTGGACTTTTACACGTTTGCAATCTCAACCTGATGGACTCATGCTTTGTTTTGAAGTATTTTTTTTGCTTTTCGTTGGATAATGTTTCGATTATCCAAATCTAATTTCATGCTCATTTTTCTCGGATGGCTTTTGAAATTTGACGATTTTTGTGTCAATCTTTTTTCAGCTTGGTGTATGCGGAACCTATACCAAGTTTCGCATTTAATAATTTGTACTTTAAGGTATATTAGACCTTTAACGCCCGAATCATTTTTTTCAAAAATGCACCCGACCCCTCTCACGCATGTCTAACAGCAAATTGATCCCGCCGATGTGATGAGTTTTGGTGGCTCTGGGCGTATAGAACCTGTTTTAAATGGCAATAGCGCCTTCTGCTACGTGTCTATTACCAATGGAACATATTTCGAAAGAGGACCAAGCGGTTCTAAGGGAATAATTTCTGTGTTAGCTTCTAGAAAATGTCATTTTCACAAGACTTACTCTTCTTACGGCCCAGGCATGTCATTCTCTACTTTAGCATTTTGGGCGTTGTCTCAAAACACCTTTTTGGCAAGTTCCAATTGCCGTAATTGTTAATGTGTTTCATTGGCAATGTTTCAGGCTGGTTTAAATTCCCGGCTGTGCAATTTTCCTGAAACTTAATTCAAAGAGGTTCGGAAATGGTCGGTCGCTATTGCAGCTTCAACTAGCATTCCTATTATTTACCATAAACATGAGAAAAGAAAAATGGTTATTCAGTCAAAGTTTGCTTAATCTCATCAACTGTAACCTCCCATTTTCAGCGGCAACATTTGGGTTACTCTTAGTTCCCAAATCTGCTGTTTTCCTTTTTCACTACCTTCATCTCCTCGATATCAATTTCAGGCGTACGACGACAAGTGTTTTACGGTTGGGCGCACAATTGAAACAAGCATTTTCGACGAGATAGAACTGTTTGCCAACGCCATGACAAATGACTTTGATATAATTATGTGGGAATTCCTAACGCACTGAACCGCACTTCGGCGTCTCCCATTTCATTTAATCCCTGTTCCGAAGTGGGTGTGCAACTGTTTGATATAGAGTGAGGGCGAAACGGGGGTCTACAGTACGTCAAGCATCAGGTGTGGCAGCGGTGCCGGTGACAGGAGGCGGATTGAAGACAACAACTGTGTTGCCTTCCTTCCCTCTGCCCACCCTTGGCTTAAATTGTTTATATCTCGCTGCGTTTTGTACTAGATGGGTCAGCGTGACTACTTAGGTAAGGGTGGGTTAGAAGTGAGGGGTAGAAGGGTTGTTGATTGGTCAGTTAGTCAAAAGTCAACCGTTGGCACCATTGGTGGCCAATATCGAATGGAGGACAGGGACAAGAATGAGATTATCTTTAATCTGACTTGAGGCCAAATACTTCCTTTGATTCGTCCGATCATAAAATTTGAATTTGTCATTTTCGCTGAAGGACCTTCGATATTTTCCCTTTATTGAGTTTTCAAAGGATGTGGTTGGCCCTTATCATCTTCCTTCCTATCTATTTGTGGTTGTAAGAAAAGTTGCGGTTTCAATTTTCACCAAACATGATTGTGGCATTTTCCACCTTGACGCCTACCATTTCCTGACGACTCTTACTACTATAATTAACTTTTAATTCACTTAGTGATTGCGTACTAATAGGATTTAATTTCTAGCATTATCACTGAGAAAAAAAGGGAAAAATCGTGGATTTTACTTGATTTTGAAATTATGAATTGTAAAATTTTTGGAGCTATGATCGGTTAAAATGTGTTTTCAGAATACGTGGAACTATCAACATCACGTTTATTGGGGAAAAATTAGAAATATTTCAAGATTGGGTTCTTTAAAGGCTTAGCTTTTCTTTGAATTAAAATTTTATTCTATCTTCTTCAACTCTTACGCCCTTGAACTATATATATGTTTATTTATTTCAAATGGCAGGCATTTTGATAGTTATCATTAGCCCTTTAGTTGACTTCGGGCTTCACAGAAGGGAGGAACATTAAAGTGAGAAGAATTCGACAGGGGAAAAGAAGAGCGATTCACAGGTGTAAAAGACAGACGGACACAAAGGCAGAGAAAAGGCTAGATGAGTACTGTGAAGGGGTAGAATATGACATACAGTGGGGTCATGGTAGTTTGAAGTCAGATGTCAACTGCCAGTTAATAGACTTTTTTGCCGTATGAGTATACCTTGCCCAGTGTGCTCCACGTGGAGATTAGTCTATCGCACACCCAAAGAAATATATATATCAGAACTGTTGTAAGGTCAGTCACATAGAGAATCTATTTTTTTAACTATAGACGACGCAAGTCATTTGATGCTACTTCGACTTCACTCTAGGTGCTAACTTATTATAATTGTGTATCCTCTTATCCAACCCAAGTCTTGTATGTTAACTGCATTTGATTATATTTATATTTTAATGCCGCCAGCTCACCTTATTCACTTGCTTTTCACACGCTACGCGGAGTGAATTTTACCTCCTCTCTTGAGGATATGAAGATTATTTACGTGTTGCAATTGAATCAAATTTTATGCATTGATTTTAGGAAATATTGTAGCAATTATTTTTCAAAGTTTCCGCCTTTGAAATAAATTGATCTTTCCTCTTCTTCATGATTTAGATAATGACCAACTGTTCAACTATTCCGTCTCATAGTGGAGGTATTCCCAACGCAGACCCAATTGTCGGTGGCAACCCTGGGGGTCGATGGCCTTACGGCGGAAATCTTCGACGCTCTCGTCGTCAACTACCACCTCCCTCGTCCTATTACAAACCTCCGCCCATTGTCCTTCAACAACCCTCTCCTCCCACGCTGGGCTCTTCAAGACCACTTGCCTACGAAACCCGACCCCTTCCAGCAGTTTCTCTTACTGAACAGGAGATTGCTATTCTACAGTCATGGGTTAAGGAAACCAAACAACGTGTAAGTTAGCATTCTCTTTTGTCTAAAATGGCTTTTTGAGTTAATTGAATTCCTTTCTCGTTTCCTGAGCTAGGCCTTGGCATTAGCATAATTCATGAGATGTTGGAGCGCATGAGAGCACTGTATTTAAAGTCACTTTAGCGTATCCAACATTTGTAGCCTTGATTTTGTTCTGGTGGCGTTTTTTGAGGGAGATTGAATGGGGTTAGGTTTAAATCAAAAGTCGCTTGGTTAATACGTCCAAGACTGCGTTCTGGGTTTTTTGTGTAATATTGGCTATTAAAAGTTTATTTTGTCTCAGAGCTTTATAAATAGGTAGTTTAGCAATAAATTTAGTCTATATGTCTTTCTAGTTGCTTTTGTTACATTGTTTCCTAAGCGTCAGAGTATCTTTCAGAGACTCCTCCCCCTCCCCTCCCCCTCCCCCCCCCCCCTCCGTGTATGGACTCTCTGTTAGAACTATGATAAACAGGTCCTTCAAATACTCCGCATTTTAAGAACCTGAACTTCCCGTCCGACCACTGTTCGGGGTTCTAAATTTTGCTGGTATTGCTTAAGTGGCTCTCAGAAGATGGTTTAGCTCTTTCATCCTGGCATCCTCCTAGCAGTAAAGATCGCCTATCATTTTTCACGTTATCGATAACATTTACCTTTTAATATCGATGTCCAAAATTTAATAATCTTTTTCTTTTTTATTTATAATTCGCCATTTAATGGTTTGGCAGAAAATTAAATAACCGTCACCTCTAACGCCTTAACTTCCGGCAGTATCTAATATGGATAATTACATTTGGATTCTCAGATAAATTTGAAATATTTCTTTGTTTACAATTTCCTATTTTGCGATTGTAGTAATGAGCATGGCTATTGATTTAATTTTAAATTAAAAGTTCGAATTACAGTTGGTCATATTATTGTTGTTTAACACTTCTCTTTGTCTTGTAGGTACAGCCATTCAGCTTCAAAAAAAGTAATTTCTGTTAACGTGCTCTTAACTAATCATCTGCTTTAACGCCACCAACCAATGGGTGCTCTCCTAATCAGCTAGGTCTATTGGCAAATTGTAAACTTGTGTCATGTTGGTGAATAATCCTCACCCCATCGTTTATTTATTTTACCTTTCCTAACGCGTTTGTCGCTTAGTGTTTGTGAAAGTTAGCTCATCCCCTATGGAGCGTACTATTGTTTCTGAATACTGGAACAAGTGCATGGTGAAGGTGTTGGTGATTAAAATAGCAATTCATTCCCCAACGGGTGTTTTGTTAGGGCAATCAGAAAGCGCTTCGGCTTTTTTCTTTGCACATCTTCATTACCATTTCGGTTTAAATCTATGTTGGTATTTTTCTTACTGGATTGAGTGCCCTTACTCACTTTGATACTATTTCCCCTTGATGTAATCAACATTTTTTGGCTTGTCCACCTGTTCGGCTAGTAATTTGTTGCCAAGGGACTTTTAAATAACCCATATTATAAAAGTGGAAAATGAAAGGCGTAAAGTGGAAATGTTAATTTGTGTTCGTCGACCGCACGTCTCTTAGATTAAGTTAGTATACGCGTTATCAGAGGGGCTCCAAGTTGTAGTCTATTACGTTAGTTTTAGTACTAATCTACTTTTAATGTAAGTTTATGAAGTTTTTTTTCTATGTTATTCTTTGCCAGTTAAGTCCATGTAATTCTTCAATCCAGCGAATTATACCGATGTGATCTAACTCCTCATTGTTCAATCATTCACATAAAAATCCATGGAGTCGAAAAATCTGTTATTGAAAGCCCTCTTTTCAGAACTTCAACATCATTGGCCAATGATTCCACTGATTGTATTTCAAACTCCTTCGTTTTTGTTCTCTGCTGACTATAGCAAAATGCACACAGTTTAACGAATTTCACAAAATATGAATTACGTCCTAAATGTGTCGATCGCTTTATTTTAGCTTGTTACTTAATGAAAGTATGTGCTAATCGATCTATCTTAAAAAAATAATAATTTCTATATAGACGATGTTACTAACTCCATTATGCCAACAGAATAAAAAGAACCCGATGTTATCGCCTTTATTGCTGCCTAAGCTTGTAGTCAAGGCAGGTTAATTTTTTTTCTTGTTCTGCAAAATTAGGTCTGCCCATTACTGTTAGAAAGCAGATTTTGGCTGATCCATAAATCAGACAATTACAGGAGAATCCAGGAGCAATTACTCCTGTGAGGTACATTGGAGATTTAAAATTTTTTATTTACCCACCTCCCCCCTTCCCTCCCTTCGGTGTTTTACAGATTCATGTACTGTAGGGAATGAGTAGAATCTTTCAAAAAAATCAAAATTAGCGAATTCGGTTGGGGAGGAACTGAAATTTAGCAATTTTCTATCACCATCTGATACAAAAAGGTGCGTAGACTCATTTAGATAATTCAGATAAATGTTACTAAAGTATTTTCTGGTCATGGGGCTTGCGTGTTATCGTAAATTCTTGCTAGTAGTAGGAAGAGCCAGTGGCCTTTTTCCTTTCGTAGATTGAGTAGTAATGGTAATCTGTGCACACTTGGGCTCGTAATGTTGTCTAACAACAAATGCTATGGATTTGTCTACCAACTCTCAATACTTTGCCCTCCTTTTGAAGTTATGGTGTGTACGCCCCCCCCCCTCCTTCCCCTCCTTTCCAATCTCTCCTCTTCCCTTCCTCTGTAATTGGCGTCCACTTTCGGGCTACTTCATTTCTGGCTAATAAGATGGCCTGTGCTTTGTGGATGTTCCTTTAATCATTTACTGTCTCAGCCGTAAACCGACTCCACTTACGCCGGGGGCATTCGATTCTGCTTTTTTTATTTTGTGGGGCTTTTATGGTGGCTATCTGAATTGTCTGCGTATGGGAGAGATTTTCAAGTATGGTATATGGATAAGAAAAATTAATAGAGGCGATAGTTTGGTAGTTTCAATTTGCAAATAATTCTGGCCGTATATTTTGCTATTCGTGGTTTCCATAATGGTTTAAAATGGCCTAAACATGAACTTGAGTTAGGGGAATTTCCATATACACTTCTCCACTCCCAACAGAGCTGTTCTCACCTGATAGCATCTTCAGCATTCGATGGAATTCCCATCGCAATATTACTGACATGCTAATTTCGTGTTCGTTTCTGAAAATTTTCTTGAATTTTCCTTTTTTTCGGCCACACTAGCTTTTGTTTGGTGGTCATCTTTTTTTCAATTTGAATTTGGCAACTAACAATGCTAATTTTCCACTAATGCATTAGTCAACAAATGAGCACACATTCAAGTATCGCATTCAGTAAATTGGATTAAAATGATTCTTTCAAATTCACCACAAAAGTGATTCCTCAATCAGAACAAAAAGATGTCCCCTCCATGAAAATGTCCGACAAAATATTTTTTCTAAAATCAAGTGTTTCATTCAAATCCGCAAATGCAATTTTTTCTCACTCACACTGTTTGATCCTTGCATGTCTTCAGCTATTTCATGATTCAGGTTTAAAAGTTTGTGATGAAACGCGGTGCCGAGCGTTGACACTTTTACGGTTTTCGACTTCTCCCTCCCCNNTCCCCCCCCCCCCCCCCCCCCCCCCCCCCCCGCCTCCTCCTCCTCCTCTCTCGCATATTTATATTGTCTACTTCAAATGTCTCGGCCAAGTTGCCTTTCTTTTTTCGTTTATAGTTATTTCAGCTTCAACTTTTACGTATTTGTTTGCCCCCATCTATATCCCCTCCCCGCCAATTCGTTCACTCTCTTTTCCCCCCGAATAATAAATCTCTCTTTCCCATGTTGAAAATTTCTCAATCAAGACTGCTTTTCTTCCGATTGTCAATGTTGAGATGGTTATCAGTGACAATTTCTATTTCGAGTTTGAAAGCTAAATTCAATGAAAGAAACAAAATTTTCATTCAATCGGTTACAATTTATTAAGCTACTCTAGTCTCATGAGGATTAAGCGATCAAATTTTTACTTCCAACGATCAATTCATTGTGTTGTGTTTGGATATGTGAAAAAAGGATTGGCTAACCGATTAGCCAATAATCACAGTTGGCCTATTTATTCAGGTTTGAGTGCGAGAATTACACAATTGGTAAAACAGTGCTTGGTGGACTAAAATTTTCCCGTGTATTTTGAGCTGAAAAGAATCTCTAGATAGGACTATGCTTAGTAGAACCTCTTTTTGATAGGTTTTGAATCGCGTTCTTTGCATCCTTTATCATCTTAAAAGGATGGATCTGAGATATGAAAGTGAGAATTTTGCTTGTTTTCTTCATTTGCTTACATATTTCGAGCCAATTGACAGCTAAGCGGAAAGTCACCAGGTAGATGTAAGCTCAATGCCACTCATGGCAAGTTGTATTAATATTTTCTAACTTCAGTGTTGGGCTTCTGTAGCCCACATCTCTCCTCCTCCTCTCGCCCATTGTCAACACAATTGTCCGTAAATTGGGTCTGTGGGATGGATAGTTAAGGTTAGGAGAAGTTGCGGGTCGTTTGGCTTCGAGTATTTGATAGGTTAAATTTGAAGTTGCGAGTATTGAAGTCCACATGTGTCTGCGTATTTGGGCTATTTATAGACTATTTGCTCTTTTTGCGTTTTACAAAGGAACACCAGTATTGATTTATCGGGGGTAATTACTTTGAATAATTACTTTTCCATGTGCCTTTCGGGTAGTACGACAGCTGGAAGGACTAAAATGAATGCGAATAAACTCACCCCCCAATCCATGGCTGAATGAAAGCCTGCTTTAACTTCAAAATACATATTTCGTTGCGAGTAATTTGATTTCCTCCAGCTAAATGGGTTTAAATTCACTATTGTCTAACCATCTATTCGTATTCTCTATTGAATTGGTCTCGATTCCTTCTTTTTTTGATTGAGATTTCTCTCACACTAGTCAAATGGAAAATTTCCTGCTGTTCAGCTCTAGGAAAATCTTTTGCAAATAAGTTATTTTCAGTTTGCTCCATTGCCGCCTGGTGGAGTAGTGCCATACATTCTATTTCTTTAGCCATTTCAAATATAAAATTTTAAACGCACTTGCCATTTGAAAGTCTCTAAATTGTCGGAAATTGTGCCAATTATCTAGTTTCTCATACGTATATGCCTTTCGCTATCACGTGGTTTAACCATGCAAACTTATGCCAACTTCCGTGAAGACGATAGGTGGTACTGATTCCGCTGCCACAATAGTCTAATGAGTCAATGGGAATACGAATTGCCGTCAAGGCAACACCTCTAGACTCGTTATCTGACTTTATCCCCGCCTTCAAGCAAATACTGTCCCTAACAGGTGGTCAAGTGGTTGCAGCAAGATGATTCATGCATAAATTTGGTGGGTTTGTACTTAAGTTGAAGAAATAATGGCAACGAGCGTTCTCATTTGCAAAGTCAATGACTTGTGGATTCGATGCGCATTCATTGAGCGAAGTGGCTAATCGCACTGGTTGCCTCCTGTTAATAAAGAGCTTAGAAGAAAATGAATTTCCGTCTCGAGTGCCCAAGAAGGGTGGCTGGAAACGTTTTTTTTCTAAATGGACCTGGTAATTAATAGGTGTTTTGATCTTGCCTAAAAGGCTTATCCATTGAGATCTTGGCACCTTGGTCATAAAACCTATACATTACTTATCTATTTCCAAATGTGGAGTGTGATTGATCAGCATTCCACCAAAGGAATTTCTCTAACATCGAAAAGGTGAAACCTGTGATAAATGCCAACGTAAGCTACTTACCTAATGATTGTGTCCTGTCTTCAAGTTGTTTATTGTTTTTTTGTGTTGGGATGTGATAAAATGCTTTCCTTAAAAGGTTATAATAACATCTCTCTGTGTATAAAATTTCTTAAGGGGATGGAATCAATTTGGGGGATCATTTTATGTTATTAAATCTTCAGGAGTGTAAATAAAGGCTTCTAACGCAGCATCCCGAAGACAAGCTTTCTACAATCCATCTTTTGACTTACTTATTTTAATCAGGATAGTTGTTAATTCTCTCCACTGGTGGGATTGTATCAGTTTGTATTTGCCTTTGAAGAACTACTTATCGATCGCTATGCCACCACGGCACCATGACTCAGCAGTATTTAGCCAAAAGTGGTCTTGAGAGATAGTCAAGCTAACAGGCAACATAGATTCAAAAGAATGCGACGATTCAGTAACTTCATCTTCAAATCATACCTCAAAGCACAATAAGAGGCATACACTTGTAGCCAATGCATTTCTGGAGAAAATATGTCGGATCGCCAAATTTCTTGCAATTATCTAACTCCTTGCATGAATTTGTCGACATGGATATGTCCGCAGGAAGATTAATGTCTTCTTAATATACTATTTGGGTAATTATCTGTGTGCTTCGGGCTACATCTTGGCATTTCCCAAGCATCCCTTTGGCTTCAATATTGATACTGCATATCCCTCCACATCATTTTTAGATAGGGAATTATTCGAAGAAAATGAGGCCTGCTTCACAGGCCATGTAAGTAATAAAATTGCAACACTCGCTTCAAGTGTCCTAGTTATTGTCATTACCAGCGGAGCAGTGTTCCGTTTTAAGCCTCAACATTGATACAAGTAGCGCTCACGTTTTTGTAGCTCTTGTTTTAATGCGAGACTATTGGCCTGTATAGAATTGAAATTATACAACTGGGCCTTAGCATTTAAACGAATGAGTCATTTGCATGAATTCTAATTCACTAATATTATTTTCCTTGTGATGGCTTTATTCCTCTCCTGGTTCCCTTATCGATTTTATGATGCCTGTTCCCTTCTTATAGATGTTTACATGATTCATCTCTCAGTTTGAGACAGTTTATCGATTTCTTCCATTAATTAATACTCTCTCACAGAATCACCATTCCATCATACTCCCTATTTCTCCTCTAATGAAGCATTTCTCTTTTGTGGTTAATGAGTGCTTGCAGATGTGAAGAACGCTTCTAAGCCAGAGGCCCTCCTACTTTCTCCTATTGTCATCCTCTATCCCTTGTAAAAGTCAATTTTTTCATTCAAATGACAAAAATCCCCATTCGTGCTTTGTTCTTTTCGCATGATAGTGAATTACTAACTCTACTGTGGTTCTAAGCTATTTCTTTCGATATACATGTTCTTGATTACTTGATTAAGGGGAAAATTGCAATCATTGTTATATTCTTATTCAGTTTTTTTTTAAATTTTATTATGAAGCCTATTAAACAAACTTGTATAGCGCAGGTATTCATGAGTCAAAAAGTTGCTTTAAAATTAGTGTTACTCTAACTTTATCATCGTCGGATTTTTCACAACCTCAGCTTTAAATCCCGATCTAAAACCTTGTCTCGGTTCTGTGGTTGTCACTGTGTGAACAATCGAGGTGGACAAATGCGGACATATGTGCATTCGAAAAAAAAAGTATATGCGTGTTATACGGAGGAGTGAAAACATTGTATTGCTTGTGAAATGTCAGATATGTGAGTGACGACAAAGCTATTTCTGGCGTCGCTCTTACATCAAAACAACATTGGCCATTTCCCTTCTTCTACTAACTTCGTGAAGCAGTCGCACAGAAGCTTCTAGGAGAATGAGTGTAATTGAGTTAAGAGTGTGGATCAGTGTGATTCTCTTCTCGTTTCTCATTAAACAATATTACTACTTTTTTGGTAAACTAACTTGGATTTGATTGTAATGGGAGGAAAGTACAAGATAGGTTAGAACAGTGTTCCAATAAGAGGTAAATACGTACGTACCAAGAAGTAGTAAGGAGGGGGGGGGTGGTTTATTTTGCTCTGCGTTCTTTCCCTCCGTGTGAAGGCTCATTTCAGCAAGATTTGACTCTGTGGTGTCCTTGTGGTTTTATGTTGACGAGTTTATTGATCAGTCATGCTCTCTCAATGTCTTCATCTCTTCCAATTGCAGAAAGCAGAATTCCCATGCTAGATAGGATGGTTTAAAATAGCAGAGCTTTGGTTGCTCTAGTTGTCTTGAAAATAAATTGGCTTATTTGATAGTTTACTTTACATCTAAAGTACTCAATTAAATTTCAGCTTAATTATTTATTAAACTTAACTAAAAATATGTTAGAGCGCATATTCCATTTCAGATTTTAATGTGAAGTTCGTGTATTATGTTAATAGTTTAGTGCAGTGGTCTAATGTGGAGACACAGCTCATTGCTTGGATGACCATCAATGTGTGGAATGACCAACATCATGGATCAAATCCAGATACTGATAGGATTCGAGGTTCTCGCCAGAGAGACTTCATAGTACTTTTCTAATTGAACTCAGAATTTTATAAACAAATGCTTCCCTTCTCAACTGTTGAGTCTATACCTGATTCATTTACTATAGTCCATGAATTTTTATTGCAGAAAAGTATAAATTTACACCAGAAGATGGTCGTAGAGTGTAACTGCTTCAAACATTTGTTAGGCCTTGGCTTTTTAGCAAAAAAGAATCCATTTATTACTAATTTTGTGCTCCACTTAAGGTTTATCATAGTATATTCTGTGTCACCATCGCAACATTTAAAATTAAATCACATTAATCGCATATCCTTCGCTATGGCCTTGAAAGTAACAATCAAACAAGTTAAAGCCACATCAACAATCCGTTCTTGCCCCCCCCCTGCCCTTTTTGAAGCCAGTAATGAGCACAAGTGTCTGAAATCGCTCAAATGGTAAAGTAATTGATATTGTGGCGTCTAAATGCAATTTCGCTGCTTTGCAACTCCCCTTCGTGACAGCAGACAAATCCTTCATTCCGCCAGACAAATCCTTAATTATGCCGCCAACAAATGGTGCCGACAGTCACGAGTAAAGAGCGAATAGCCCTACTTCAAATAAACTCTGAATCCCTAGGTTTTTCCTCTTCTTACCAAGTGGTACATTTTGAAAAATGCCTTAACTTTGCCTATTTTACATTTCAAGATCTCGAAAATACGGTATTCTGAGGTACATATCTAACAGTTGGCAGATGTTAGCTAGGTTGCCTCTAGCAAAGTGAAGGTCAATTATGTTTATCCAAGGTGAATGGTTGATACTTTCAATTAAATTTTAACTGGCGCTTTCTAATTCAGTCTTATGTTACGTTAGTGCGAAAAGTCAGGGTTAGTTAAATTTTCAATGTCATATTTAATTTGAAAATTTTGATTCTGAGAAGTGGTGATTTTAGCAATCGATCGCTCTTCGACCTTGAAATCTTTCTCCTCTGGACAGTGAATTCGATTCGTTGAGCAATTGTATCAGATATTGATTTTAGGATTGAAATTTGTGCTCTCTAACCTGCCTAATTCAAACTCTTTCTAATATACTCGACGGCTGTAGAAGATAAACAATGTTGGGCAGTGGAGCCTTTCCCACAACTATAGTTATGAACAAAAATGCAAATTGTTTGATTTTTCTTGTGATTTACTGGGTTTTAGGCTTTTTCTCAAGATTAATAAGGAGGAGTGGGGAGGAAGGCGGGGGGGGGGGGGGGGGGAATTTGGGAATTAAGTTGGGAAGAATGTTGCCTGATGCTTGCATGCTTCTGCGCATCTAACCGCGTCATATTCGTCCCTGTATTAAGACAGTGTGTGTGTTTGCGAATGTGTTCGCTCTGAATAATGATAGTGATGATAACAAATTTCTTTTAGACATATTCTATTTCACTTCCATTCGTTTTGAAACAATTGCCAACACTGCATGTTTTGCAACGTAAAATTTTGTTTAATTTTGCAGTCTGGACAATTGGTTGCGTTTGCCCGTTGTTCAATTCGATGACACTGTTGTACAGATTATAGAATTTTCTAGCATTTTTTTCATTTGTTCGTAAGTTTATGTTAAAAGACGATGATTGAAAGCGCGGCGAGGATGGTGTTAGGGTGTCCAAAAGTAGATTCAATGGATATGACGTCACGGGAGCTAGGAGGCAAGCCACTGCTGACGATTGGCCTGACTTGCAAAACTCCCAAACTAAATAGAGGGGTGAATTTTGTTCAGGCATTCTATTCAACTTGCATACGTACCTTTCCGTTGTGCATTGGAATAACCCTCAATAACTTAGGATATACAATTCCGTGACTTCGATACAGTCTTACCGAAGTCTTTTGGTAAATTTATAATGTCTGAAATTTCATTCCTAGAATGAGCTATTTTTAGTTTAAAATTTAAACTTATATCACCTGAGATTGGTTTTTTGCTTTTTTTCCTAAATTGAGTTAAGGGTTTGCTTAGGAGAGGGAAATAGTTCCTCTACATCTATACTATTACTTCATTATTATTAAAAGTAATGATTGTTAAAATGTATTGGGAGGAATCATTTTTCTTACCTGGTATTCGTTTGTTTGTTTTTAATAAAATCCTATTTCAAAATGCTCTATTTTTGAGTACACTCCTTATTTTCTCTTTCCTTATCGATTTCTCTCCCCATTGATTTTTATTTTTCTATAGTTTTCTGGAATTTGAAATTACTACATCTTAGTCATTCTGTTTTAACCTGTTTTCTCATCTTTTCCTATTTGATTTTTTGTTAAGAAAGTAATATATACTTGGAGAAATTGGCTCTTTGAAATGTTCTCTACTAAAGATGCACTAAAATCCAATCAAATAACATCGATCTTATAAAATCGTTAACACAATCAACAATTGGTTTTGTTCCATTTGCCATTTAAATCCGTTTAGCTCTGCCAAAATAGCTGTACCATCCTTCTCGCTCAAATCTCCGCCTTTCCATTAACACTTCTCCTTTTCCCTATTTCGCGCAGTCGATAGATCAAGTCATCAAAACTTCCACTAATTGCAGCATGGAGGGGGGGGGGNGGGGGGGAGGGAATGGCAGCAATTTCATTTACAACACATTTAGCAGCATGGTTTTTTGTCAAACTCCTACGTGCTTTTGGCTGTTAATAGAAGACTAAATCATGTGCCACAAATTTTCAAAGATTCGCTCTACCTCCCTATTCATCGTACGTCGCCGTTTTCATCCCACTTCAATCCCATAAGAGTTTTTAATGGTAGTATATCTGCAGTCGACATTTAATGGCTTGGAGAAAAAAATATATTGCATTCTAACTCGGTCACAAGGTTTGAAGTGGATATAGGGGAAATACTGAAATTTGTTGCCCTTATAGCCACAAATGCAGATATTTAACAAAATCATGTGGTCTGAAATGCATGCTCTCGCATCTGCATCAAATGGATTTGACTGCCTTCTGAAATATGTGCCATTGAACGGGACTTGCAAACACTAGCCTTAGTTAGTGGAATATCGGTATCCAGTGTAGTTTCTACCGGTTGGGGGAGGGGGGGGGGGGGGGGGGGGGGGGGGGAAGGTCTTCAAAACTACTCTCCAATCAAACCTGTTGTTCTCTTAAATATCTCAAACCTAAAAAAGGTGATGACAGCATCAAAGAGGCATCAATAATTGCTCGAACGCGTATGACAAAGATATTTACATTTCAGATCTGGCCAGTTAAAGTAATATCCTGATAGCTTTGCATTTTTTGTAAACTTACGTGAATAAGCTATGTCTAAGTACTAGGTGGAATTAATCATTACCTGCGGGCCATTTTTCTATTGTTTGAAAAAAGCTGCCGCCACGCCCAGTAAGAAGAGAATGGATAAAATATAAAGAAATCCATAAGTTGCGAAAGAACTAAGCAAAACACCTTCCCTAATCTTTGTGATCATTTATGCCTGTTTAACGGTTCATTGTTTCCATCTTAAAATGTGTGTTCAATGAGCAGAATCATCTCTGTACTATTCTCTTAAACAATATCAAGTGGTAAATGGCAAAATGAATCCGAAAAGCCTCTCCTTTTCCCATCCAATTATTAACCCATTTATTTGAGATTTGGCAGTAAATCTCCGTCCAATGGGGGCAAGCGAAAAGAACGCGTAGGAGACTACGGTGGCTGATAGTTAAAATTTGCTCACGAAATGAGCCAAAGCCATTTATAGCTCTACCTACCTTTAGTGGGGTATGTGATGAAGAGATAATTTCGTTCGTTTGATGACTCATTCAAATTATTTCATCTGCTGAAGTGCTCGTGGTTTGGTTTCATCTTGCTGACGTCTCATCACACTTTTAAGCGAATCGGCTATATTAAAACAGAGTTCACTTTGACTCACCCATTTAACTTTGTGTTCGTCATATTATCGATTTTTATTGAATATCTGGACGCTTGATTACTTAATCGATAAGTTGATTTTTTCAGACAACTATAATAGATATTGAATTTTCATCTTAGACATCTATTCTTTGTTACTGCTTATCAACCAATGCGTTATTTGGTCACAATTAATTCATTGATAAATGTTCTTAAGGTTGTCGGAATTTTTGCCACATGTAACTATTAAATTTCTGCCAATGAGTAATTTTACCATCCAAGTAATCAATAAACTTTTAGTTGTTGGGGTGTTACTAATAATCTGGACTGATTTGTGGTTTAAGCGATTACGCAAAATAATGCAAAGCATTGGTCGTACAAACGTGGAGGTTAGAATCATTTTCCCATAGAACAGTACTTAATTTAAGCTCCAATAGAACGTAACTCCAGAGCAAGAGAAATCTTACCCTTTCAGGTATCAGTCTACTCACCACAGTCCGATGAATGCGCTGTAGATAGCTAAAAGTCTACTCAATCTAATCGAATGTTTGCTTTGTTGAAAGTAATGATGAGCGTTTTAATTGTAATTACACTGTAATTATGATCTTAATACTGAATTTTCAACAGTTATTGATAATGCATCTGATTGAAATAACCATTCTTCCCATTATTTAAACCATATTGCCCTTTAAACATTTAAGTTAGACCAAATAAATTCATAAATTCATACCGCTAACGCCGTTTAATATCTCAATACAAGTTTAGACTATCTACTGTCGACTTTTTAGTCACTTTTCCTTTTCCTTGAGGTGGGTTTCTATTGAATTTCATGAAACAGATGATGTGCCCACGTTAAAAATTAATTATTAAGTTGGCTTTATTACTGCAATATTTTTAATGTATGTAGCTGACTTCTCTCCGAAGACAATTTCTGTTATCGATTGTTATCTACTGAATTTAACTAATCGTTAAGTGCTTTCAAGACTATCGGGTTATCGATTTTCATGCTCCCAGTTTTCTGACCACTCAACTGTTTAATTGCTATTCCCAATTTGCACTTCCTTTGCCGTCAAGCGTATTGGAGCCTCGTCTAATTTGGTTACAAGTAGTTCAAGGGCCTAATTTCTTTCTCTAATTCCAAATTTCTTATTAATAAATAATTCAAATATATTTCTGCTGTCATAAGCCCAACAAACAGGGCACATATGATTTTAGTTTCCACTACTTCAAAGGTTTAGATAGGGTTTTAACTGTTTTTTTCTACCAAACGAGCTGAACAATATTCTTCATACAATTGCTATTATCGATCTACTAATTAGGGTCTAAGATAATGTAGTTCTTCTTGGTGTACTAGACTTACCTTGCTCTCCGGGTACTGAGGTTTCTAGGAGGATAGTCAAGCGAGAGAGAGAGATTAAAAGCTATTATTTCTGCAGATGTGTGTAAGAGAGGATATTGTTAAAAGCCGTGATGATTGCGTTAGCTCGTAATACGTGCAGGCGTTGGCAATTTGTAGCTGTACTGACGTATTAGCTGGCTAGGCTCCAGGACTGTTGCCTGTCGTCGTGACTGATAACCCTGGCTCTCTTGGCGCCTTCACTCCTCGCCTTTAATTCTGCCACTTATGATCCAGGAACATGCCGTGTTTAGAGATTTCTTTGGAAATTGAGATAATTCTGGTATTTTTATTGAACCTACTGATTAATTTTAAGTCAACTTATGGCAAGTTATTTTAATTCTCATTATAGGCATATTTCCAGCATCATGAGGTCTCTGCTGAAAAGGAAAATATCGTATTCAACAACTTCAGTTAGTCATTCTAATCACCAAGTGGTTAAGAATAACAAAACTAGCCCTACAATTTACCCCTATCACTATTTGAGCAGAATTCCTTCTGATGGGCTTTAGTTGGATAATGCTTATTTAGCCCTCAGCCTAGTTTTGAGAATTACCAATGGGATGTTTTGTTGAACTGAGCGTTTAATTCCCTTTTTTCAGACACTGTACCGTTTTATTGCTCCAATTTGTAGTTTTTGAAAAGCAATCCGCCGGGAAGTTGATGATAGGATCTATTTCTCCTTTAAGGCTTCAGAAGCTCCTGATGAGAAAAGCTACTATTTCTCCGTAATATTTATTTATTTCAAACGGCAAGCGTTTTTTTAGTTATCATTAGCCCTTTAGCTGACTTCGGGTTTCACAGAGAGGAGGAGGAACATCAGAGTGACAAAAAATCGAGAGGGGGACAGAATAATGATTCACAGATGTAAAAGAGATAGACACAAAAGCAGAGAAAAGGTATGAGTAATGTGAAAGGGGTCGAATATGACATACAGTGGGGTCATGGTAGTTGGAATTCAGAAGTCAATTGCCGGTTAATAGACTTTTTGCCGTATGAGTATACATTGCCCAGGGTGCACCACGCGGAGGTAAGTCTTTAGCACATCCCTTTTCATAATATAGAAGCTATTCATAACGGTTTGAATTCTTTTCCGAGCGAACAGCAAGGTTCTGAAGGAAGAAAGTAGAGTGGGGACCTGTAAATCGACGCAAATCTACTTCTTCCTCCATTAAGTAAAATGCAGATTTGGGGGAGGGGTTGACAAGGAAACTGGTAAGGCAGTGAAAAAACTCTCCTTCCTCATTTGAAGACTGAAAGTGGTTTCGAAAATTCTGTTGCTTTTGGAACGAGTTTAAATTCACAGAACTTTACTTACTCTTATCAAAACATTAAATACACTTGATTCTGCCTCGGTTTTGGGGTGTTCTATATGCGATTTTTTGGCTTGTATATGATAATTTCAACAGTAAATTGATTATAGTGATCGATGTTTTGCCTATTGTCAGTCTATAAAATCTATTTACACTTCAGATGGTGATTGACGTCTTAACAGAATTACATACTTTTCTCGGTATTGTGTTATCTAAATTCTGTATCTAAAGGATAAATTATTACATTATGCCTGTCTCCACAATAAGTTAGTTGAAAACTTACCTACTCATTTTTGCCTTTTATTCTTTCAAAAGAAATAAATTCTATTTGTTTTCAAATACCGCAAAGCATACAAAGGAATTTTAAGCCAAAAATTGCATGTATTTCGAGTTCTTTCATGAACAGCCTACGTTACTGTCAAACCTGTGGAGACATTCCTATAGGTGATATAATTTTTCAATGCTATAGGTAATATACCAGCTTAAGTCAATCATGCATATTTGGTTTCTGTTTAAACCCCAATCGAATATTTACGGAGTACAATATTGCTGATAGCAATAGACTCTATTGGAAACAGAGAGACACCCAAAAGCTGCAATAAACTCAATTGGAACCAGAGAGCCACCCAAAACAGATGAGATATACGAATATAAAAAAACTCTATCAGCTGCTTAGAGAGAAAAACAAAACAGTGGTCCTACAATGGATTCCTGGCCACTGTGGCATTAAAGGCGCCTCTCTCTACCCATGAATCCATTATCAGACATTGATATAATGGATTCCTGGTCACTATGGCATTAAAGGCAATGAGATTTCTGACACACTTGCTAAGAAAGATAGACCGGCCGATGTCTTTCCACACAATGAAGACCTTAATCAAAAGAGAATTTCCTAGTGGCACTCTCCGAATAGACTGGTGAGAATCGAAGCCGTTGCTGAGTTTAGACTACGTATCGGACAGTCCACACAATGAAGGCCTTAATCAGGAGAGAATTCATGTCAAGGACAACAATGGTTATGGACCGGGGTCTTCCCACACAATGAAGGCTCAAGGCTTAATCAGAAAAGAATTCCCGACCTCAATGTGCAACGAAATTAAAGCTCGAAACCGGCCGATGTCTTTCCACACAATGAAGGCCTTGATCAGAAGAGAATTTCAGACCTCAAGATGCAACGAACTCAAAGCTCGAACAAAGGAGAAATAGTGGACTACCAACGAACTCAAAGCTCGAACAAAGGAGAAACAGTGGACAGTGGAAACAAAGGGGAAACAGTGGACAGTGGCACTCTCCGATTAGAGGAGAAATAGTGGACAGTGGCACTCTCCGACATACCCGGCTGGCGAGAATCGAAGCCGTTGCTGAGTTTAGACTACGTATCGGACAGTCCACACAATGAAGGCCTTAATCAGGAGAGAATTCATGTCAAGGACAACAATGAAGGCTTATGGACCGGGGTCTTCCCACACAATGCTTAATCAGAAGAGAATTTCAGACCTCAAGATGCAACGAACTCAAAGCTCGAACAAAGGAGAAATAGTGGACAGACCTCAAGGTGCAACGAACTTAAAGTTCGAACAAAGGAAAAACAGTGGAGAGTGGCACTCTACCACATAGCAACTGGCCAAGAAAGCCGTTTAGACTACGTACCGGACACGATTGCTTGGCAAAAAACCCTCACAAACGTACCGGACACGATTGCTTGGCAAAACACCTTCACAGAGGGGAGTATACACTCAACCCACATGCCCTCTATGTAACCTAAGAGTATACACTCAACCCACATGCCCTCTATGCAACCTACAGTGGGAAATACGGAAGACCCACCTG
>UZAE01013168.1:15329-25763 GCA_900617975.1 Rodentolepis nana | reverse complement strand
CGCTAAATCTCATCGAAAACTTGTCAGTAAAAGACGCCAAAACGGTCACCTCTTCGACGGCATTTCGAGCTTCAACGTAAATTTGGTTATTTATAACAAATGGCAGGCGTTTTGATAGTTATCGCTAGCCCTTTAGCTGACTTCGGGCTTCACAGGAAGGGGGGGGGGAGGAACATCAAAGTGGGAAGAATTCAGGAGGGGTGGGGAACAGAAGAGTGATTGACAGATGTAAAAAGAAACAGACAGACACCAAGGCTCACAAAGAGTAAGATGAGTACTGTGGTAGGGGTCGAATATGACATACAGTGGGGTGATGGTGGTTTGAAGTCAGAAGTCAACTGCCGATCAATAGACTTTTTTGCCGTATGAATATACGTTGTCCAGGGTGCACCACGAGGAGGTAAGTCCATCCCACACCCCCTCCAACGTAAAAGATCTGCTGCCTTGACTTTGGAGCACAGATATAATTTGGCGGTGCCTCAACCCAGTGAAATAAACTTGTGAAATTATCTTGAAGGATTACATTTTAAAAAAAAGCTTTATTGCCTTTCGATTCCTCGATTGCGAACAGGCAAATGCATAATGAAGTACTTTTGATGATACACCGCTAAAGCTGTCAAATTAGACGTAAGTTTAACAGGAGAGTTTGGAAGACAACATTCATATTATCTCTTACAATAAACTATTGACGTTTGATTTTATTTATAAAAGGACCAGTTTGCAATTATGTCCTAATAAAACCAAGGACAATCATCCACGCAGATCAGTTCAAGTTATCTTCAAAACAAATGCAATTTTCCATGTTGATTAGTCCTTCTAAAATAAATACTAAGACGATCGTTTGAATGTACCTCTAGAATTACAGGAGTTAGGAGTTAGTTAGTGAAAAGAAGCCCGAATATCTGCCCTGATATTTTCCGTCAATTTTATTATTTGTTGCAATAAAATGAAAGTTATATAGTCGTAATTTTCAGTAATTTGTATACTTCTACTAGCCTTTCCCTGGCCGACATCAGACGCGCGCGCACGTGAATCAGTAATAGCTGTCAGGACAAAAGATATCCGAAGAATTTTGAATGTGTCTGAATTATCTTCGCGGCCTATAAAATTCGACCGCCAAAGGTTCGTGTAATAGCTACAAACGCGCCTCTCCTTTAATCTACCGACAGACGAGGAGGTGAAGGAGGAGGAATAAAATTCTAGATTTATTAATTCCGAATGTCACCGAGGTTGGCCCAAAATGTGAACAAATAAAGGCGATATCGAAGCAATGAGACTATCGGCGGAAATAATGTTCTTTGTGGGAAAAATAGTGATACACAATGCAAATGTATCTATTGCCTTGCAATGAATCGATAGTTTAGTTAACGAAATTGATCTTAATAGAGCCAATAATGGTTTGCCGTGTTCATTTTAGATCTTACCTCTTTAGGGGTCAACTTGACAGCCTCCTCCTCAGGAAAAGAAGATGGTTTTGACGAGATGTAGAAGTTGAGAAGATCTAGAAGAAATGCAAAAAAACAAGGAATACAAACAATTTTCAATAAGTTTTATTCAAAACAACATCCACTTGTGCCAACTAAAATCTAAGAAATGTTGCAAATTGATTTCACATGTTCACTCTGGCAGTACTGATGATTAGTGAGATTCTCCACAGATCCTAATTCTCTAATAATTGTCCATAATGGCTAAATATACGCAGGGTCTTGTGTAGTCGAAAAAGTGGCCTGACAACTAATTTCGACTTTTCCATGGGGCGTGGCTGGGGACTGAATCCGGCTGACATACACTGGGCTTACTATTGGCTTCCCTTGGTATCCAGGGCTTAACCACTACAGGGTTTAGTAATTCCATGTAGGCATTCTAAGTCAGCCTAATCCTCGATTTAAAAACGCATTTGGAGGCATCAAATCATCTCACCCTCCAGTAACAGAGGTATTTTGGGGCTCAGTGAGTGGTCTTTGGACTAAAAGCAGCTCGAGACATCGATTCGCCGTCTGGTGTGCTTTGCATATTGTCAAATGTTTTCCCATTGGAAGAGTAGATTGTTTGTATTTAAGCAGGGCACTTAACTTGGTTTGGAAGTCTCTTCAATGCTGTCAGACCAGGTTCCTGAGACTTTCCTATGGGAAATTTCCCCCCCTTTTTAGCGCTTATTCGTTTGAGCAGTGGGATGTGGGGATGCATTTACTGGCTGCAAGCTTCATGTTGGAGTCCGCGATATCCTATTAATTCTGGCGAAAAAATCTGAATTTCGATGTCAAGGTGCTCCAACGCCCTCCCACAGCCGTTCAGACTGTCTGTTCTGCGTCTTTCTTCAGGGCAAATCGGCAACTTAGTTCTCATTCCAACTCTCTAGTTAGTGCCAAATGGATGTCTTAGTGTCCAGAGAGCATTGCGTAACGAGCCCAATCCCCAACCTTGACGCACAGTACAGATCCTTACAGTACAAATTGTTCTTTCCTATTATTTAGTTGGGTTCCGGACAAACATCCTCTTTGATATCACGGATATAAGTGAAGGAGGGTGGGCGGGCGAGGGGTAGGGGTGGGGGGGGGGGACGTGTGGGTTGAATTTTTTGAGGTAGCGTGTACGGGTGCGCGTGTGTGTGCCTTAAGTGTTTTTTTTTCAATTTAGTCTTAATTCACTTGTGAAAAGTATCCAATAGCGTCCAATTTCTGATAGTTGCTGAGTGTTGCTGTAAATACATTGCATGCACTGCTAAAGTAATGATGAAAATTGATCTTAACTTTTCAACACCTCCATAAGTTTGGTGACACTTAAATGATTTAAAAACAGCGCCGATGATATTTCGCTTTTAAAACAAAGTGTAATTGGATCGTTCCCTTCGAACAACTTCTAAACACAAAGATACTTTTAATGAAAAACTCGATTCTCTAAATAAGTCCGATTCTCAGTTGAAGGTGAAATTCGAGTTCTGCACTGCAAATAAATGGAATGCTATAGGCTTTACAAAAATACAAGTTAAAATGGTTTAAACTATACGAGACGAAAAATAGATTCACTGGAGCGAATTATTTAATATTTTTTTAAACTCAACAGATTGATCTTGTTCTTCAACTTATTTACTTATATCAAATGGCAGGCGTTTTGATGATTATCATTAGCCCTTTAGTTAACTTCGGGCTTCACAGAGGTGAGGAGCATCAAAGTGGAAAAACTTCGAGAGAGGGAACAGAAGAGTGATTTAAAGATTTAAAAGAGACAAACATAAAGGTAGAGAAAAGGGTAAGGTGAGCACTGCGGAAGTGGTCGAATATGACATAGAGTGGGGTCATGTTGATTTGAAGTCAACTGTCAGATTAAAGACCTTTTTTGCCGTACGAGTATATGTTGCCCAGGGTGCACCACGTGGAGGTAAATCTATCGCACATCCCGTTCTTCAACTTAAAGTTGAATGAAACTGTAAAGTAAAGATATGATGTCGTGTTTACCTAATGCATTATTCACCATTTAATGCAGACGGTTGTTCAAAATGATTGTGATCACAAGATCTACTTTTGACTTTAAACTCATGAGCATATATGAGCAGATGATCTTTGAGAGAAAGATTCCTCACTCACACTCCCACATTCACCTGTGGCAATACACAACTCAGAGCAGGAGACGCTTGATCGTAGAAAGTGTGATGTCATCATTATTAGCTATTAACTTTCCTATTTGAATGCCAAAAAGTTGAACCCTTTCTAAAATCAAATTAACTGTTTGTAAAAGCAAGCTCGAAAGGATGTCATGATTTCAGAAAATTTTAAATATCGTTTTCTTATAAGAGTACTATTTGTCAAGATATTCAAAAGCAGACTTTTGTCTACTTATAAATAAAATTCACTTTAAGTGGTCTCGAACCAGCACTACAAATCGAATCAAATCGTACAGATCGGTATCATTTAGATTTCTGGCCCACCATTTATTGGTCTGTGACTCAAACGATGGAGCTGTCGTCTCAGTACTCAATCCTGCAAATAGGTCGAAATGGGCGTATGCTTCATAAACAGGTTTGTACAAGCCAATGCCATCTTCCAATTTTGCTAACTTCCTTAAAACCTCGAATTGATTCTAATACTCTTTCAACAACTAGAGTAATATTGTTCTCAAGACACTAGAATCGAATCCCCTTTTAGCGCCTTTATGTAAAGAGATTTAGCAAATAAATTCGAAGGTATTAATTGGAATGACTGCCCCATTGGAAAGCTAAAGCAATGCGCTTTAAAGTAAATATTTTTAGTCTGACATTGCTTTGCTTGTCATTGACAACCCCCCTAGAAACAGATTTTCTCCGTAGAATGTTCAAATTGAACCTATCTTCTCTCGTCGCAGCTTGTCTGAGCATTCGTCATTTCTCGCTAATGTGAAATGCTATGACTAATGTCCATTGGCTGCACTACAACTCAAGCTGCAGAAGGCCAGAAATGAGGTCGTCATGGACGACACAGGCACACTTTCAACCACCTCTGAGAACTCGAGGTGGTCCTGTTGCCATGAAAGCAAAAAAATCAGAATAATAACGCCGATACTCTCCAGAGCGTTCCCAAGGGAAATGAACTCGGAGTTTTGGATCAGCTACTAAAAGTTTTCGTCACTTTGATGGTCTTTTTGTTTTTTTTCATAAATCATTTGGAACTTATTTGGAGCCCATACTTCCGGCATTCAAAAGAAGGTGAAACATGAGAATTCAACTACAACCGTATTGGAATTTGAAATCAAAATCACATTTTGTTAAGTCAGCATGGAACCAATGCTCAATCCTATTTCTCAACGCCAAAATTGATACCTGGGAGTGTCGGGAACGCAATTGCAATGGAACAACCATGAGTATCTCAAATAAGAAGGTGATCGCACACCCAGGTTGTAATTTCATGAAGTTTGAATCTTGGAGCAAGGAGCAGTGAACTGCCGATTATGTTAAGATTTTGCAAAGGGGATTCAAGATTTGCCTTCTATTCCATCCTTTCATCAAACTCAACAAAAGCTCCCTTACCGCTCTACTTTCCCACAATTGAAACTCCTATTTGCTTTACTATAAGTGAATGAGTACATGATTTCAATGGAACGTCGGATTTTGTAACAAAAAAGTGGCGCAGGAAATTATACGGACAGTGCATTCGGTTATTTTTCAAAAAGGTGTGTTTTCACAAGAAGATTGTTTGCCTAAATGAATTGAACCTGATTGGAAAGGGTTCCTTGTGATTATAAAGATTTCGAAAGTCTCCCTTCTGCTTATAATTGAGCATTTGTCCTTTTGCTCCAAATTTGAGGTCTTACCTACTACGAGCCTTCATTCCCGCCCCCCGCCCCCAGCCCCCCCCCCCAACACCGAACTGTGTCGCTAAATTAGATAAAAAAAATATATATATATAATTCAGAAAAATTTTAAATGCACAAACAAAGTCAACAAATTGACAGCTAAAGTGTTTCACCTGCAACATTGAAATTATGACAGATTATCTCCATTTTGTCAGCGTCAAAATTGCACAAGTGTAGCGGAATGACACTTTCTGAAGGAAATTGCTAAAATTCCCCCCCCCCCCCCCCCCCCCCTCCCCCCCCGCTAAATTAGCCAAGTCACTCAAAAAAATCAAGATAAGAAATTATATAATGGGCTGATTTGACCTATTTTATTAACAATTTTGACAATAATATTGTTTATAATTTAATGCGATTGCAGAATTGTAACAAATGTTTATTTAAAATTACTGTGAATTATGGAGGTTTTATAAATAGTTGTTATTTTACATGAATAATATTATTAAAATATTATTTATTCAAAATTAAGATAAATATATGACAACCCTTGCTATTAGAAATCTGTTTCAATTTGTTTCACTTTTTAAGGACATCAACTGAAGCGTTGGGCTTAACGCTTATCAACATATTTAATTGGTATTAAATACTGAAACCAAATCACACTGATATCGTTCGCTTTTGGATTTAATTTCAGAAATTTTTGCTCCAAACCAAAGTCCTTGTTCCAGTGAAGCAGGCAGCTTCGTTAACTGGAAAAACAAACAGCCCTTCACATGGCAAGATCCTCTTGGTAAAATAACAGGCAATGTGCGTTCACACGCAAATTCAACCCCTTTTCTTGAGAAACCTCAAAAATAATAGTCTCCCTTTTGGAGAGACACATTCCTTAAATTTAATTCTTAAGTAAATTTAATTAATACTAGAGAAATTTTGACAAAAATTTAATAAATAATTGAATTCTATAGTGGCTTGATATAATGGTTATTATAAAATTATATTTAAGGCAACCATGCTACCACCCTTCAATTTTTAAAATTTCATTTTAAAAATCAGTTTATGAGGAATTAAATATGCATTTATTTATTTAAAATGGCAGGCGTTTTAATAGCCATCATTAGCTATTTAGCTGGCTTCGGGCTTCACAGGGGGAAGGTTCATCAAAGTAGAAGAAAGTCGAGGAGTGGGGAACAGAAGAGCGATTCACAGATGTAAAAGAGGCAAACAGACACATAGGTAGAAAAAAGATGAGATGAATACTGTGGAAGTGGTGGAATATGACATACAGTAGGGTGATGGTAGTTTGAAGTCAGAAGCCAAATGCCGGTTTATAAACTTTTTTGCCGTATGAGTATACATTGCCCAGGGTGCACCACGTAGAGGTAAGTCTATCGCACACCCCGGAATTAAATATTAATTATTCACTCTAATTTTTGGTATTAAGACGTCCACTACTGGTAGGATTCAAGTTACCTAATCTACAAAAACTCCTTAGAAATGATTAGAATCCAAAGGCCGACACGTTAACGTTAGAAGAACCAATTGTTCATAATAATTTATTGTCATCACATTTTAATGCAAGACAATTCGTAAACGTGAAATGAAAGCCATCAGTGACTTTGCACCCTGGGCAACATACACTCATACCGCAACAAGTCTATTAACCGGCAGTTGACATCAAACTATAATGGCCCCACTGTTTGTCATATTCGTCCACTTCCAAAATACTCATCTTACCTTTCTTCTGCCTTGGTGTCTGTTTGTCTCTTTTACATCCTTGAATCACTCTTCTGTTTTCCCCTCTCCACATTTTGAGATTTTGTCTGTTCCTCCCGCCTGTGAAGTCCAAAGTCAGCTAAAGGTCTAATGACAACTATCATAACGCCTGCCATTTGATACAATTAAATACACTTTGCGAGTGATTGAGAAGGTGTGCACACATAGCAGAGCTCAAGTCCACTGTGTCACAGGCCAGAGGGCTGTGTGTTTCCTACTTTCCGTCAGCTCAAGTGCTTCCGCACTCAGGTACATAGTAAAGCACATCTTCAGAATATGTAGCTTTATCTAAAATCTGTAGAGTGCCCTATTCATAAATATTATGATAGAATTGTTTACGAAAAATATCTAAAGGATAATTTAATTTGACTATTCAAAATAAACAAAGCAACTAAATATAAATTTTTATCAAGGATTAATTCATTATACAATATGCAAGGGATTATTAATTATATATATATATATATATATATATATATATTTATAAATAGAAGAATATAAAAGAAAGTGTTGTATTTATGAAAAACGTAAACTCGTTTTAAATTTTTAGCGGGTTAGCATAACCACTGCGATATTAGATATTATCAGTATGAGTGGATAAACTTATGGAAAAGTCTCAACAATTGTTTTCACTTGTGAAAAAGGCGTAAATATTATGAAATATTTTGTTTATAGTATGCTGATTAAGTCCCCCACCCCCCCCCCCACCCCCCCCCANCCCCCCCACGCCCCCTCAAGTGAAACCAGAAATTGGACGAGAATTTGGCGCGAGAGTAGTCATGAGAAGGAGATGTCTCAAGGTGAGGGGTGAAGAAAGGCATTTGAGGAGAGGCGTCGCCCGTCAGCGAGGAGAAAGAGTGAGTGAGTGAGAGTGAGAGAGAGAGGGCGAGAAGCTTCTCCAAACTTGGCCATTAATTATCATTCCCATTGACTGCATTTTTTCCCTCCTAATTTAAGGACAGCTTAATTAAAACAAAAATTAACGGGAGTTGAATTTTTATGACGATTTTTTGAGTTTAATTGAATATTAAAGAAGGAGAAGAAGAGGAAGAATAGACGTGGTTTAAATAATGTTATTTTCCTTAAAATCTTGCGTGATTTCAAATATAAACTTGGAGTATTTTAGGACAAAACAAATTCGCACACCACTTTATGAGATTTCTTAAAGCAAAAATTCACTTTAATAAGAATATTATTGCGAAGCATTAATGCACTCAAGCAAAACTATACTTCAATATGCGTGAATTACATTCAAATGTTTTTTAAAAGCATATCTAACACTGTTGAAGGGATAACTAAAATACTGAAATGATCAAATAATCAAATTTTTCACAAAATTTAAATTTTATTGATTAGTTTAAATACGTCATTTAAGTGCTTTCAAAATACGAGTTTGGCAATTGGAATATAACCATTCGAACCACAAAAGCTGATATTGACAGTTTACAACCACAAGATAAAGCTTTTTTATTGAAATGAGGAGAATTTATTAACTTTCGGATTGTCATCTTGAAATCTCCCCATCATTCTTCTGGTAAATGTACTGATGGTTAATTATCGCTGTTTTTGCCTTTATTGAATAATTAGAGGTAACGTACAAAATTTCTTTGAAAATTTGCCAAATAATTGTAGAACTCTAAAATTGGCCGCTAAAGTAGAAGTATTACCGATAAATCCAACAATTTGAAATTGGATCTTGTTACTCTAAAATTTCTGTTTCTTCACTCTACCTCATGTTCCATGTCGAATGGCCATATGTAGAACCAGAGAATCTACAATTCAGAGTGATGGCCAGCGAAAGCTAGCTGACTAGCTTTATTTAGGAAAGTTTGTTTGCATTGGTTGATTAAGTGGCAATTAACACAACATCAATTTAGATCAATGTTAATCTGCGATAATAGCAAAAGATATGAGAGCGTAGTGCGTGTATACACGTGAGAATTGCGCAGTTGATCGGTAAGTTTTGTGTAAATAGTCATTTGCAATTTACAACACAAATAGCTCCCTATAAGCACAATCAACCAAAATTTGATATAACAATACCGGGATTTTGTGCGAAAAAAGCAAGATATGATACAGACAAGGTGAAAATACTTTGACGCATAATTGCTGTGACGAGAATATATGATGTGAGAAACGGGGTGAATTGATGATGATGACCAAGTCGTCCGAGGTAAAGATTGTGATTATTCGCGCGCAAGGGAGGTCTCTTTCACTAATTATAGGACAAGCCAAGTGTGACTGTCGGCTCAGTGCACCTACAAAACGTGGAAACGCCGTTTGAGTGAATCATTCAGGAAAAAGCAGAGAAAAGATGAAAGAACCCGGTTCGAAAACGTGAAAGACAAATTTGAAATAAATATCTCTTACAGTGGGGTGTGGGGTCCACTGATTGATGCCTCAGGTGGAGGAGACCATCTATTGACCATTTTAATGGACTAATTAAAGCGTGCTTAAGCAAATTCCAACGTGTGTTTTAAACAAGTGCGTTTTCAAAGCATAGTAAGAAGAATGACTTTGAGTTGTTGGGTAAAAAGTGTAATAATAAAGGCAAATCAAAAAAAAAAAAAATAAAAAAATAAATTTTGAACCAACTTCGAATTTTTCAAACAGTTATTCCACGTTTAAAGTTTTAAAGCAGTCATTTGATTTTAACTTTTTATCTACTTCAATTAAGATTTCAAATAACTCAAAAATATTTATCAACTGAATGAACTCAGAATTTCCCATTACATAGGGGTAAAGTTTCCCAATATTAAGCATAATTTTTTTTATGCGCAACATGGAATTAAAGATTGTGTAGAAAAATCGCGTAAAAAGTTTATGCCTAATTAAGTGAAAGCATGAGATCACACGTTTGGTGTTAATTAAAGACTGGGAAAGGTTATTCCTTGAAAGCATTTGCCATAAATATCTTTTTTGGATTCTTACTAAAGAATAATATTTCTTCCCAAGTTATATGATTATTTATTTAATGAAATTCATTGCATTGGCCTAACTTTAGCATTGTGCAGTAAAAATATATTTACCTCATGAATGACAGGAATTTATTTCTTCCAAAAAAAGAATTTAATTATTTTTGCATAATTTTCTGAAATCAGTGAAAATTATCACAGGTACTTTTTGCTGCTTTTTTTAATTTCCCATCCTATGAAAATTAATTACACTAAAATTAGAATTGCTCCACTCCTAATTTAGCCTGAACTTTTGTGAAAACAAATTTGACTTAAATAATGGAAAGTACACCAAACTGGAGAGACTATTTGAATTATCAACCACTATGCTTAGACAAAGTCAAATTTGAAGAGTTGAAGGGCAGATTTAAAGTCCTCTAAATCATATTGCTACAGTTAGTAAAGGTGGTGGTGGTGGTGGTGGTGGTGGTGGGGGGGAGGG
>UZAE01013168.1:0-13969 GCA_900617975.1 Rodentolepis nana | reverse complement strand
GGGGGTGGGGGGTGAAGGGGGGGGCAGGGGGCTGAGTAGAATGGAAGAGGAGGTGACAGAGTAGCACTTGCTGCTGGAACACGCAGTTGATAAGGTCTAGGGTCGGGAGAGCGAGAGAGTGGACATACGCGCAAAGGTGGAGAAATGCATTCACGAAGAAATTTGCACATGAATAGGCCTCTCGTTCTCGTTCTCTCTCTCTTTAACTGTATCGTTTTCTCAGCAATTAACGCGCGCACTATGCACCCATGGTCGGATTCAGCGGCATCGTAGATGTCAGAAAGAGCTGAAAAATTAATGTGAGAACTGTCAAGTTACTGACACTGCGCACTACTATTGACAAGCAATTAGGTAAATGATCGGTCACATTCTAGGGTAAGCGGAGTCTCTCTCTCTCATTAATAATTAAACCTATACAGGAGGCATATACGATTCAATTGTCGCGATTACTAGAAAAAAATTGTTCCTTCCACTTTTTTTCGCATTCTTCCTTCCAGTAGTTTGGAGTCTCCATCTTCTCGTCAGGGATTTTAATTACCAACTATTTCGTTCTCCAAATTAATTCATTAAGGAAAGCATTTAAACGATTCACTTAGAAATAAATGTACCTTATAAAATAAAAGAATGTTGTTTGTTTACGTTTGAGGGTGAAGGCATGGCATAAATGAATTGGGACTAAAATGGCCCTTTTGCTTAAAGTAAGTTACGATTCATTCAAAATTGCATCTAATTAATCCTGGCCTGCGCAGAGTTTGAACACTTAATTTGCTGTCATTAACGGAAATGTAATATTTCTAATGAATTAATCAATTACCTTAATTATAGTGAGATAAATGTTTGGTAGCAGTATGCCTGAACAGCATCAAGGAAGCCTGATATTGGTTCACTAAAACAATCAACCATTGTAAATGACAAAGGCCTCGCTCAACAATCCCATTGAAAAGATCTCAGAAGTTGCATACATGATTGAAACTAATTTATTTAGCTAGGAGAGATTTGGTTGCCATAGCAAATATAAATAGACCCCATAACACCAATTTTTAACGCTTATCTGCAATCATATTAACTTATTTAGGGATTTGCGATAGACTTACCTCCACGTGATGCACCCTGGGCAACGTATACACATACGGCAAAAAATTCTATTAACTGGCAGTTGACTTCTCACTTCAAACTACCATCACCTCACTATAAGTCATATTCGACTATTTTCACAGTACTCACCTCACCTTTTTTCTACCTTTGTGTCCGTCTCTTTTACATCTTTGAAACATTCTTCTGTTCCCCCTCTCCTCTCGAATTTTTTCAATTTGATGTACCTTCCTCTCTGTGAAGCCTGAAGTCAACCAAAGGGCTAATGAAAATCACCAAGACGTCTGCCATTTGATTTAATAATAACAATAATAATAGTATTTACTTATTTATTCTTTTTTTAATAAGCGGCGGTAACCCTCTGCATAGAGGAAGTAAATGCTTACCAACTTTTAAAAAAGAGATAAAAACAAGTTCAAAATAAAGTACTTTTATGATTAAGTTGCTTAGAGGGTATTCAAAATCCTTGATAGGCGAATTGCCTACAAATAAACAATTGAAAAACTGGCCAATGAAATATTTTTAGATACACTAAAACTCATCCCAAATTATGAGTAATTATATGGAACAATTTCTTTCTTAAATGCAAAATTTAAGCATTAAAACAGTAAGAGCACAAGTTGGCCTGTAATTACGCACGTCGCTATTGTCTTCCACTGAATAGTAGCAACCAATTGACCGAGAACTCCTTTACAATTAACAAACTTGTAGTGTCAATTACCTACATTCGGCCATAAATCAATAATGCTGCAAAAAATTAAAGAAATAATTCAACATTTTTAAGTTAAAACATAAAAGCAAATTAAAAGCCAATAAAAATATATGTATTTTTTTACAATTTATCTAGAAGAGAACGCAAAAGAAGTTGAATTCATTGCATGAAAGAAGGAACGTCTGAAATACTGAAGAAAAGAGCGAATATTCCAAAACGGATATACGTTTTTTTTTATTTTATTCAGTTTTTTTAATGTTATTTCTCCCTAACTCCATTGTCTCTGACTTAAGCCAGCTTTTTAGTCCCTCCATATTCAGCGTTTTTTTCCAGTTCGATGCTGCATTCCATTAAATTTGCCTAGGGATTTCGAGGAAAGCAAAGCTGTTTAGGGGAATTATTTGAGGAAGAAATAGAGCCAATTAAAGAGCAGAGTGCTTGCTGGGAATAACTTCGCATTTTTTCACCAGCCTCTTCTTAATTGCCCTCACCCCAAATGTAAGTGTTTACTGAATGTATCTTTAATAATTAACCTTGTCGAAATATTATATTCATTTATATCAAATGGCAGGCGTTTAGATAGTCATCAGTAGCCCTTTTGTTGACTTCAGGCTTCACAGAGGGGAAGGAACATCAAATTAAAAAAAAGTCGAGAGGGGGGGGAGGGGAACAGAAGTGTGTTTCAAAGAGACACACAAAGGTAAAGTGAAAAAGGTGAAGTGAGTACTGCGAAAGTAGTCGAATATGACATACAATGGGGTGATGGTAGTTTGAAGTCAGAAGTCAATAGCCATTTAATAGACTTTTTTGCCGTATGAGTATACATTGCCCAGGTTGCACCACGTAGAGGTAAGTCTAACGTGCAACGCCCCCCCCGTTAAAATATAATTTACCATGTTAGTTAGTGGAAACATAAAAATATATATAAATTTACAAGCTCTTACCTTCTCCCTGTTCTGCTCCTTATTCTTTCTGCCAATTTTTCGAACCTAAAATTAAAATGCAAATTATTCAGTTCCGAAAACGAAAGTGAGCGAAAGTCCAAACAGAGGGAACTTGCTAAAAATCGCATGTATCATCATCATCAAATCTGTAACATTTCGATTACGTATTTCTCTCTCTCTCTCTCGGGATAATGTTTGTCCAACAAAGAGATTACACAGGAAAAAAAGATACATCAATATGAATGATTCAATAGAATGACCGATTAATTGAAGTAAAATCGTTAATTTAAGAGAACGAACACATGTGATTTGCCATTTTCAATTCAATAAAACAAAATGATATGAAATGATAAAAGATGTAATGAATCTGAGTGAAGAATATGAACGGCATTTTTCATTTTATTTCAATTAAAAAAATTTGCCCATTTTTGGCTGAAATTTATTCAAATTCAAAGTACATTGACTAGATCAATATTAAAAAAATATCATTATTAATGTGACCAGCAGCACTGCACTGAGGTCATTTGAGCCCCTTAAAAGATCAATTTTCGAACTCTCAGAAGTTGTGGATAGGGTAGTTGAGTGGAGTAAGTTACGAGATTCAAATTTCGAAATTGGAGTCGCCAGTGAGAAAGGGAATGAGAGAAATTTCTCCCCACGAAATCCAATTCTTATTGAATGGGAGCGTTAAATGATCTAGGTGTTTAAATTCAATTCTTAATCAAAATCTTACCTAGTCACTTGCAGCTTGCGAGATCTCGAATAAAACTAAAAAAATTCACTCAATTAAGACACACAAGATGATGATAACTTGAAAAGCAGTTGCATCACTTGAATTTACAAATTATTTGACAGCAACTTCCCCTCATGACGTGGCGAAAAAAATTGCCAATGAGAGTTGACAGTATTTTATTTAAAAATGACCAAGAATAAAAATTATCCAAATTATTCACAACAAATTAAAAAATCCTATTTTCACAAAATACTACGAATATAAACCATAATCAACCATTTTTTTAAAAAATGCCATACCGATTTATCATCTTTTGTGAACACGGATAAATGAAATTCTCTTGCGCTAAAAATTATAACCTAATATTTTAATAGCTGCTAATAAAGTTAAAATAGTGAGCAATGAAACAATTTTGTCAAGATGTCAAATACCTGTCAAAATATCTTTCTTAGATAAAAAGTGTTACAAAACAGCACTTCAAATGCTAACTTGATAAAATGACACAAGTTAGGGAGCTTAACTTAAAATAAAAAACATATATATTTGAATTTAATTTAAATTTAATTACAGCTTGAAATAAAATATTGGTTACTATGCCTTTACTTTACTAACTAATTAAAATATCACAATATTACAAAAAAGCGGTAAATATAAATAATATCATTATAAACGGGAATTTAAAATACTTCACAGAATACATATTTCCATATGCACTGAAATTTAAAAAAAGACACAAGATAATTGGGGTGCAATTAAAAAGGTTGGGATTAAAATAACCAAATTGTATCACGAAAAATTGAAATGAAATCAATTCTTTAGAACTTCTGCTAAGTACCCTTTAAGCATCACCCAAGTAAATCCAGCCTATTTATTTAATAAAACTTTTAATTTAGAAAACAATCGCCCCTCTGGATTGATCTGTCAGAATACGTACATATATGTGTGTGTATGAAAATATGAATGTCAAAATGGAGACAGCTAGTTCTCCAGATAAATGACAATTCTGGCAGAACTGTTCTACTTTAACGCCCTCAAATCCTGACGCGTTGAGGAAACTGGGAAAGGAGGCGGGAACTTTCCCTAATCAAAGGGAATTAATGAGCACATTGAAGCAAAAGGCTTGCTCGTAGGCACCTGCTCAAAGTAAGTTCAGAGTAGAAAATTGGGCATAAGTGCAAACACTTTTACTGAGGCATAAAAATACAAAATGTAGCTAAAAAACGCCACCAAACATATAAGAGTGTATTACACACAGGTCATTTTGCACTTTATTGTAATCAATTAAAATCTCAAATATAGTTTATTCAACTATGGGTTTATTTAAAGGAACTCAAATAAGAGTGCAAGATGTAACGTTTCATTATATTTAATTCCACTAGGGGTGAGATTTTAATTTAGCGAAGCACTGATGCGAAAACAGGAATTTTGTGAAGTAAGAAAATTGTGGCTCAATTAAGAGTGCTCACGGCTTAAACTCAAGATTATTGGTCTTCTCTTTTCCACCAGGTAAAAAAAGACCTACAAACTGTTAGACTTAATGCAAGAAAATCGCATTTTATCGACCGCCTAAAAATTAGATCAAATGGGAATGCGGATCCTTTTTAATAAATGAAAAATGCAAACTCGGGTGGCAGGTCATGAAATGTGAGTTCTGGGGCATGAACTCAACATTTATCACAAATCGCACAACGCGAATTCAATAACTCACGCAAGCAAAACAACTTGATCCCTCAATGTACCTCTCCACAGTTTCATCCTAACTCACTCCTTCATCATTTGTCGGGCCTGGCTTAGCTTATACCATTTACTTTCTACAAAAAAATTGCACTTTTTTGTGTTGATGTGAGTGATTGACGAAATAGCAAGAACTATTTTATTTTAAAAACCGAAGGATAAATGATACATTTAAGGTAAAACGATCAAATTCCAGGCTGAAAGTGATATGTTGTCGGAAGTGATCGGGGAACGAACGAGGTCATTTCATACCTCAGGGCGATCAAACCTGGATAACATAAGGGGGGGGGGGTTACAAATTCATCAGCCTGATGTCAGCTTGAACTCGGCTTAGCTTTTATAAATTTTCATCTAGCTAACAAAAAATGACCTTCTCCATCAATTTTAATCCTATCGACCATTGGTAATAATTATTGATTATTTAGAGTTAATGGTTCGCAGCTTGAAATAATAAAAAACCTCGATTAGCAGGCCACAAGGTATTCGTCAAAAGGTCAAAAGTGCATAAACTAATGATATTAAACGAATAAAGATTGAAATATAAATCGGAATGGAGGCATATTGGTACTTGAAAGCCAATCCGCAGAGATAAAGGTTCTGTCTAGAAAAAGAAATTGGAAGCAAAGTGACTTCTGAGATTTATGACACCTCTGATGACAATTTCCTCTCAATTCTTTCAAAATTCTACTTAATCTTTAATTGTACGTGGCTCTTCTAAGACGCCTTCTGATGCTAACCAAATGCAAACACCCAATTGAAACATGAAGTTAAGTCCAGTAGTTAGTGACTGTGCAAATGAAACGAATCTTGCCCACTTTGTTAGAAACTCCAGCACAGCTGATCTCTCTGAATCTAGTACCCAAGTAGCAATCAGTACCGGAATCTGGTAAATGGACATCAGAGGGGTTGTTGTATTCCCCTCTCACATTTGAGTTAAACCTCTGCTTGTTTGCTGTCTAAAGCGGTTGGCACTGGTGAGTGATAAATGCAAGCGACCCGAAACACTTTCGTACTATCAGGATCTCCTTTGCTCTCAAGCCATGCCTAACGAGGTCTCATATTGATCTAAGTCTTCGCCGAACCTACCCGAGTAATCTCCTTTCTACTTCTAACTGATTTGTATTCAAAAGGGTCTGAGATTATACTCGCTAACTTGAGCCTGAATCGTCATCAATATTCATCTCCATGCATTTGCTACTCGGAGCGTACCAAGAATGAGTGCGTCCAGAAATCTCACCAATTTCTCTTTTCTACTCAGTTTGGGACTCTGATTGGAGCATAAATGTCACCAATTTACACGAAGCGAAATAACAAATTCGATAGAGATCAATAACACTTCACAGATTGGGTGCTAATTCATTCTGGATGCCCAATCGTCAATATCTCCGTGCTGGAATTAATTGAAAAAAAAAATAATTCAAGAAAATTTAGAAAGGAAAAATCGCAATCTGTATAAATTGGTAATGTAATAAACTTCGAAAGTAAATTTTTGAAGCAAAAAATTACGCTTCACTTTGTGATTGAATCTTGTTTTAATTAATACCGCTTAATTCAGCATTAAAAAGCGGTCCAAATTTTTTTTACAAAGGAAGTTATTTATTTAAATAAGTCATGCATTGCTGAACCACGATAATAGGTATCCTTATATATAATTATGAAAATTTCAAATTTTAAACAATACAGAGAGCGAAACGTAAACATTTTGGAAATCCTTTTGTAGGGGGTAATTTGTCTTATTATAAATGAGGTCCAAGTGTGTTTCAAAAAAAAACAATTTCCAAGCCAACTGAACGCGGTTTGTTGTTTGAACACGGACGAGGAAAACGATTACAGCTTCACCTCGAGGTTTGAGCCATTTTCCGACAAGTTGTGCATTTTGGCATATGGTGTAAGGTGCTTGCATTTTGCTATGACCTGTGAAAACTCGTCTTTTAAATGTCAGGTTCCACCTCCCCCTTCCCCCCCCCCTCTCTTCCAACATCCCCCTAAAGTCTAGAGAGGCCATCAATATTTTGCATCCCTTTGGGATAGTATTAACAGAGGAAAGATATCCTTAATAAATGCGTCTAAAGAAATATATATTGAGGTAAATGACCAACCAAACTTGTTATTAATTAGTAATTAGTTTGAAACGATCTGCCAGATAGTCCTACAATGCGTATGCGGGACAATACGTAGCGAGGGGAAAGTTAAATTAGAGAGAGAGGGGGGGAGGGGGGGAAGGGGGGAGAGGGAGGGGGGAGAGGGAGGATTGTGTATCAATAATAGAGGAGGAGGCGAGGCGAAAGATGAGGAGGAGGAGGAAGAATGACATTGGAGTAATTAGTGCATTGAAGCAATAATTCATTAGGAAATGACTGCTATGGATGTCAGATTAATTCAACAAATGACAAATAAAAGACTCACAACATTTTCACAGTCAATGTCGATTTTGTCCAGCCCTCGGCTTTCTCCGGAGGCTCTCTGTTGATTGGGCCTTGTACTGGAGGTTCGTCATCTCTAAGGCAAATGCAAACATACATATCACGTCAAACTCAGTTCATTCGACAGATGTTTATGAAGTATTGTAATGAACTTGATTTGGACTATTGTAGACGTGGAGTTCCTGCGCAAATACATTCCGCGTATCCGAGAGCCTAATTCGCTGTTTTCCCTGTTTCCACCTAATTTATTCCCCAAGTTAGACCTAATCCGTGCTGAACGCGCCTCTAGGGCTCAATCAAGTTACTAAGTGACAACTATTTCATCGGTTATTTCTGCAGCGACACGACACTATCCAGTCATTCCTAACTCACTTAAGAATTCTCTTCACAAAGAAGAATTCTGACAAAATGTGATTCCCAAATGGATCAATGATTGAAATCAAGACGTTGGCTTTAATTTGCTCTACATTTCATTGAACACTTTGAATACATTTTTTCCACATTGTTCCACCGAATACGGCTAACATTTCTCACCACCAGCTTTTACACATCAACAGAAAAGCAAAAGAAATTAGGACCCATTAAAAAGGTCAAAACAGGGCACAACAGGGATGTGTAGGAATGTCATTGACAACAATTGTGTTTGCATGACGAAGTCAATGGATGAAATAACATTTCAAAGAATATGAACGAAGCTGTGTTATTCTAAACACGTTTATTAAATTAATCATAATTAGCCTCTAATTAGCAAGTATATATCGTCTACCTAATGCAATTTTATTGTATTGCAAATATTAGCTAACTCCAAATTAGTCGGCTATCTGTCAGCTTTTTTGTTGGAATATTTATTCTCAAAATGGGATTTGCGCAGAGTATACGCGCTCAAACTATTTGTAAAATTTGCATTTTCGCATTGCGAATGAATATTGAGTACGATCTTTAGTTATTTGAGACTTTACATGTGACAGAAAATATTCAAACAAAACTCAGGCTACCAACAGGAGGAAAAATTAAAGAAACTGTGCCACCGAATTTCAAACCTATTATTCTAATTTAAATATATATCACCAGGAAAGAATTGAATTAAATGAAATAAGACACCAAAAGTGCATTTTAAAACAAAGCGTATATATATCTCCACATGGTGCACCCTGGGCAACGTATACTCATACGGCGAAGAAGTCTACAAAGCGGCAATTGACTTCTGACTTCAAACTATCATGGCCCCACTCTATGTCATATTCAACGACTTTTACAGTACTCACCTTACCCTTCCCTCTCTACCTTTGTGTCTGTCTCTTTTCCATCTTTAAAGCACTCTTCGTTCCCCACCCCCTCTCGACTTTTCAATTTGATATTCCTTCCATGAAGTCAACTAAAGGGCTTACGATGACTATCAAGACGCCTGCCATTTGATATAAATAAATAAATATTATAGCATTGAAACAATACTTAGAAGCGAATATGCTATGAAATGCCAATAAGCACCCAGTGTAAGCACTAGAAGTAATTAATGGTCAGTTTCACTCTCAAAGAACGAAAAGAATTTCTATCCAACACTTTTAAGGGTGCATGTACAATTTACAAAATTTCATTTCTAATGAGTCGCAAATTGTCATTCAAAGAAATGTCGTTAATTTTCAAGTATGACAAGTGCACCAGTAATTAAATAATCGTTGCAGGAACAATTTTGCGCGCTCATAACTCATTTTGCGATGACAAGCGGAAGCGCACTAATTGTGGGAAAAAAGACGAATATACATTTGATAATTTATCTACCACCACTGGAAGATGGAATTAGTGCTGATCTGCATCAAAATAGTCTAGCAGTATGCGCTTCATTTGCAATATGTGATGAATCTTCCAGATAACTGTGCTCTACTCAAAAGTGGACACACCACTGGGCAAGATTCCCTCGTTTGATGACCTTGAGATCATTCCAATGCATCCGGCGCAAATTTTATATGGTGTGGAAGAATATGGACTTTAAATTTCGTCCACAAAAATCTTGCATTAAACAACTATAAAATGGGCAAAGTCTTATAAATTGCCGCAATAATAATAGTAGTATTATAGTAATACAATTCCCATGACTACGAAATTTCCTACAACTCACCACCGTATAGTGGCAACGGANGTATATACTCAAGAAAAATAATGCCAAGCAAAAGATGCCGCCACAAAGAAAATCTCTCTCGTCAGGCCACAACCACCCGGTAGCGAAACAAGCTCCACAGAAAAATTAACTCTCCATTTTCATCTTTGAAACACACGAGATTTATATTGTCATTAATTTTGTTTGCCTACCTGGAATTGCATTTTTATGACTCAGGTAGCCTTGAAATGAAAAGTTCACTTTCAGAGCGGTACCATATCAATAAATCTCGTGCAATTTGGAGATCCGACTTTACACAGTTTACGCAAGTACTAATGAGGACAACTTATTAAATGAATGAAGACAAAGTATTAAAAAGTATTTTTCCCGTTTCAATTGAAAAAAAGATTAAATTGTTATTTCACGAGACTTCATCAGTAATTTGGTCTTAAGTAAATTGCGAACAAATGATCCCTTTTTATTAAATACAAGATCTGGCAAGCTAAAATAAACAAAGTTTCTATTTTTTTAGAAATAGCTAAAAATAGTACTCTTTATTTGCTAAAATTCAAAAATTGAAGTCCAAGATGTGTGATTCCCTATTTTTTTTGACAATTGCAGGTGTTTAAACAATCATGGTTCATTATAACACGACCCGCTGTATTTGCAATACTTCTACAAATAAATTGAAATAACGTTTATCCATTAACTTTTTAATAGATAAACTTGAACTAAAATTATGAATTGAATTTTAAGAAATTTTGAAGTGGCGTGACAAGAAGAACGACACCATGAAGTGCAAATAGTCTAAGAAAAGAGATCTCACTTCAGTGAAAAGTCTTAAACACGAAGCACAGATCGAATGAAGCAGGATTCCCTTCTACACTGACGATGCCATCGACTTCTTTTCGATGCCCCTTGCACCCCACCAAGCGCTCGAACGTATCCAAAGCGGCTTTCAATGCAAAAATATTGGAATTGTGCGGTGTATTGCCTTAATTTTACATGTTTCAAAAACTCAAAGCATTCATAATTTCAGTTAATTGAATTATGCATTAGTCCCATATTTTACAAGTTCGTCATCGAACCCCTTTCTCTGCTGCATTAATCGGATATATTCCCTATTTCCTCACTCCGAGAACCCATCATTATCGAAACTTGAAAAAAAAATTGTTTTGCCCTCCCGCAGATAATAAAATCGGTCTTAAACAAAACCCCTCCAAAGTAATAAAGAAATCGAAGATATTGTGTTCAATAACAATAGTCCTTTTAATGTTATCTTATTAAATATGAGTGAGGTTGCGTCTCATGCATTAATAATCAAAAAAGAGATATAAGATATAATGAACTGTCATAACCAGAATGATGAAATGGCGATGAAATTTCTAAATATTTATTTATTTCAAATGGCAGGCGTTATGATAGGTATCATTAGCCCTTTAGTTGACTTCGGGCTTCACAGGATGGAAGAGGAACACCAAAGTGGCAAAAAGTCGAGAGGGGGGACAGAATAATGATTCACAGACGTAAAAGAGCCAGGCAGACACAAAGGTAGAAAAAAGGTGAGTACTGTGGAATTATTCGACTATGAAATGCAGTGGGGTCATGGTAGTTTGAAGTCAGAAGTCAACTGCCGATTAATAGACTTTTTTGCTGAATGAATATACGTTGCCCAGGGTGCACAACGTGGAGGTAAATCTATCGCACACCCAATTTCTAAATATTATCTTAGTAAAAGAATACATTCCCACACAGTACGCGGTACAGTTAGGAGGTTTAGACTATTGGCCAAAATTGATTGAAAGAAATGAGCAGGGATGTTGAAACTAACGCGCATAATAAAGCAAAATGTGAACTTTTTAGAGAAGGACTCAGAGTGTAGGAGTTTGAGAGGTGACTTCTATCAATTTATAGACAGTTTTTTTTAAGTGAAATGATCGAAATGCAAATCGAATTTCAGCTGACGGCGGTGTGAGTGATTATATTTGCAATTGAAAATCGACATAACTTTCGCTCATTTTTTCTTAATTAAAACCACAGAGTTTTAATGTTGTTTTGATTTGATTGCCTTGCAAATTTTCACAATCAGTAAAATTTTTTCGCCTTTACGGTCCTAAAACTAGTAATTAAGAAAACATAAAGAATTCTATGTGGCCAATTTGCAACAGTGGATCTACTTAAAAATTTTAATTCAGCAATTCCAGTAACAATCCAGTAATGGGGCTAATCAACGAGGGTGTTAATCTGGGAACGCGAGGAGAGATCCTTCAGATGAAACAGCGAGGGGCGGGGGACGGTGGATGGGTGGGTGGGGCAGAAGTTCCCATTTGGAGTGATATCGAAATTGGAGCAGTCCCAGATCGCACCTAATCTGATTCTCATTAATGTCGATGTAACCGATTGAATATATTCACCCGGAATAATCAGATTCATCGTTGCCCACGTATTTTTTTAACACACAATTAAAGCATGCTACAGGCAAAAGTATCAAATCGGATTAACGGCAAGATTTAAGTTCCTTGCAATGAATAAGCGCCGCTTTCTGAACTTACACGAAATGTTTAAGAAGCCAAATACATATTTCCGAGGTGTATTCTAAGCTTTCCACCGTTAATTCCCGTTAATTTGCGTAGTGTTCAACAATCTATTCTGTTGCCCTAAATCAACGTGTTATTTGTGGGAATTGAAATACACGCCCTTCATTAAAACTACAGACTCAAAGAAGATGTAAGGAGAAGACCCTCAGCTCAAGCGACAACTTTTGGTAATCATATATTTTTACTTATATGGTCTTGATTAATCGATCATTCAAGAAATGCAGTGACGACTAGTTCACAAATGGTCCTACTACTTCAGATGCAAAGGTGGAAATTCCATCAAATCAATAGTCAAATGCATATGGGATGAAGATTGCAAATTTCTTCATCGAATGCACCACCAAGATTCGATGGAACTTTCTCACTGACCACTGATCACTATTTTAACCAGCTCTCTTCAAACGGATCTGAACAAAACTAAAGTTTGGAGCTCAACTTTTTTATTAACCTCAGGGAATTACTCCATTCTTCCTCGAAATCAGTTATTCCACATACTCTTGTGGGTTTCTCTAAATACGAGGCAAAATCGAAGGAAAAATATCAAATACCTAAATTGTTTGAATTTTCTCTCTCTCTCTCTATTGGTATTTTAAAAGGTTTAAGTTTATACGTTTGTTTTAACCAATAGTTTCCAGCCTCCTTCAAAGACGAGTGGCGGCAGTAGAGCGGCCTTCAGCCAAGAGTATGGACGCGAAGTGGCGTTGCGTGATAGGTGTGTATTAATGAATTCACTTCTTGGGTATTTGTCTTGCAAAACGCACTAATTTTATACTGAATTTGTGTATGTATGTGGTGAATTTTATCTCCATAATCAGACACGTCAAATAATTCACTTTTTTAAATTCGCCACGCAAAAAACAAGTAAAAGGTGGTGCCATTTCTGCTTTAAAGTTAATTTTGGCTCAGATGAAATTTGTGCACGAATCTGTCTTAATTTGAAGGAATTACTCCATAGAGCAACTAGAATTGGCGTACAGGCGAGAATAAATACCATCTTGATGAGACAAAGTTGCATTTCTTGCACATGTGAACAGAAAACCCGCGGCATTGAAGGCGATGGAGTTGATGTCTATTTGATGCGTTACATTATTTCATTGTTCTTCATATACTTGAAGTATGTGCGAACTCAAATGCAGTGAAAATTGCATTTGATGTCGCCTTTTGAGAGTTGGCTACCATGAATCTTACACAAATATATGTATATATATCCTTCACATGGTACACCCTGGGCAACGTATGCTCATGCGGCAAAAAAGTCTATTAACCGGCAGTTGACTTCTCACTTCAAACTATCATCACCCCACTGTATGTCATATTCGACCCCTATCACAGTACTCATCTTACCCTTTCTGAGCCTTTGTGTCTGTCTGTCTCTTTTACATCTATGAATCACTCTTCTATTCCCTCTCCTGAATTCTTCTCACTTTGATGTTCAGCCTCCCCTCTGTGAAGCCCGAAGTCAACTAAAGGGCTAATGATAACTATCAAAACGCCTGCCATTTGTTATATATATATATATATATATATATATATATTCTATTTCAATTCCACCACCTCTTTGACAATCTTCCACCATTTAGTAGTCATACTAGACAGAATTCCTATGGACGTTTACTGTCAGGCCTTTTGACCTTAAACT
>UZAE01013167.1:14205-25777 GCA_900617975.1 Rodentolepis nana | reverse complement strand
GGGGGGGTATTTGATTTGTGGAAACTATTAATCAATTAACCAATTTCTACTGACTACAATTGTTGGCATCTCCAAATCAAATGTCGAGTTCTGCTTATTTCTTCCCATAAACTTTCTTCAGAAGGGAAGAAACACTTAACTAAAAATAATCATTGTAATTTTTGTTTTTTTTTGACATTTTCGCCATCTGAAGGCAATAAAAATGTTGAAAATCTTATGACAAATATGATGATAATAGCATTCTATCTCGTCTGTTTCTTTATTAATTACTTTGAATGGTTTGATAAAATACCTCTCACGTTTGGCCTCCAAAAATTTTGTTTGATCCGCCACAGTTAACTACAACCCGTCGGTACATATTTTAAGATTATTAACAGATTAATTTTTTTTATTTTGCAAAATTCTATGTTGAATTTTCCTTCGATGGCTGGAAATTTAATAAAACATATATATACAAGTAATCGAGCTCTTCTGTGGTATATTGAAAGTGGAAAGTTGAACATTGTTTAAGGGGCTCTGTAAGCTGAAATTTTAGCTACCATATCCTCGCTAAGTTAAGATTGCAAGCTACTGGATATAGTGCTGGATCATTTAAACTTCTTAAACTTTGCAGCAAATGGTTGCTCGATTGGCCATCATGATTACAAAACTGGTCTAGATTCAGAGGACCAAGCATGAATATTATACCCATTGCACAACCTGAAACTAAAAATTAAAAGTAAGATTCAATGACGTCTCTACCTTAGTCCCAACACCTCTCCTAACTCCCTCCATTATTCTCTATAAGATCTCTGATATCTGATTTCAATTCATAAATATATGTTACTTATTTCACCGATAGAGAGAGGGGGGGGGGAACAGAAGTGGGTTTCAAAGATGTAAAAGAGACAGACATAAAAGAAGAAAAAGAGGTAAGGTGATTACTGTGGAGGTAGTCGAATCTGACATTTAGTGGGGTCATGTGAGTTTGAAGTCAGAAGTCAACCACCATACAATGGGGTGATGGTAGTTTGAAGTCAGAAGTCAATAGCCATATTAATAGACTTTTTGCCGTATGAGTATACGTTGCCCAGGGCGTAGGTAATAGACTTTTTTGCCATATGAGTATACGTTGCCCAGGGCGCACAAATAGATTTTGCCGTATGAGTATACGTTACCCAGGGGGTCATGGTAGTTTGAAGTCAGAAGTCAACTGCCGGTTTTGGGGTGATGGCAATTTGAAGTCAGAAGTCAACTGCCAGTTTAGTGAGGTCATGGTGGTTTGAAGTCAGAAGTCAACTGCCAGTTAAAAGACACCAGGGTGCATCACGTGGAGGTAAGTCTATCGCACACCCCTGCAAAGTAAGTATAAATATATGGTTATTGCTACCACTACAGTGATATTTAATGGGTAAAAGTCTTCAAATATATGAGAATTAATTATGATTACTTAATTAATAAGTAATTAACAAACTCAAACACTTGTCCATATAACCTATCATCCAATTCAAATCAAACCCCAAATTAATTTACCATGTATTCTGAAGGTGTTAAAGACAAATTGGTATTAATCGGAAATCTATCGACAGTGGAACCGTCATTTTTACTAATTAAGTATTTTAATGTACTTTTCCCACAGTTCAACAAATTGAAAGATTGATAGCAATCTATCTCCTTCCAACTTGGCATCATGAAAGCGAACTCAGATAATATTTCACCATCTAACAGACGAACCCGTATTTGAAATTGTGCGAATGAATGTGTCAATTACTTGGTAAGTACGCGTAATTCTGTTTTGGAAATGTCTACCCATTATGACCTGTATTTTATTATTTCATGTTTTTGATATTGAACATAAAAGTTGTTTTTTTTTAATTTTCTATTCTAGAATTCATTTCTTTCCAATTAATCAAAAAGAGTTAAATTGACAGAAAAATATTACCTTTATGGTATTTAACAATTGGGTTTTTTTTCAAAATCACTAAAATTGAAGGCAATAGCACTGTAGACTAAACTTTGTTAATTGAAAACGTCCACTGGGAGAATGTGTCATGGGGTACAAAAAAGTAGCTATGCGATACTCCTGCACTACTGCATGTATAATGGGTTCTAGGCCGAGGATTGAGTGGAGGGGGGGGGGGGTGAAGTGGGCGTTTCTTTGTAATTTGGGAAAAGTGGAATAGATATTCGCCTGTCTATTCTCGTTCAAAGCTTACGCCACACCTACACACACAGCATTTCGATCTTTTCCCCAGGCATTTCATATTCCCTCTTAAACTTACCCACTAAATGTCCATCAAACGATCTCGTACTTTACCATTTGTAGGTTTATGCTCAACCTCTGTCCCCAGGACAGAGTGTTTTAGAACTTATTTAATTTACTTTTTAACTACCTTTCTCACATTCAGTTGATTAAGAACTTCTCGGAATGTCTGCTTGGTGAATCGTAGCCTGAAGTTGACGAATGTTGTAACTATAGTAGTAAGTAGACATCGGACTGAATTTTGTTATGATGATCTGCCAAGAGGAATTGTATCGGATTCTGAAATGAAGCTACCCTTAATGAAATCTTAGGGGTAATTTCAGGTGAAGACATATTTATTTATTTATTTATAACAAATGGCAGGCGTTTTGATAATTATCATTAACCCTCTAGCTGACTTCGGGGTTCACAGAGGGGTGGAGGAACATCAAAGTGGGAAAAATTCAAGAGAGGGGAGCAGAAGAGAGATGCAAAGATGTAAAAGAGACAGACAGACACGAAAACAGAGAAAGTGGTAGAATATGATATACAGTGGGGCCATTGTAGTTTGAGGTCAGAAGTCGACTGCCGGTTTATAGATTTTTGTCGCCGTATGAGTATACTTTGTCCAGGGTGCACCACGTGGAGGTAAGTCTATCGCACACTCCCAGGTGAAGGCATTAGAATAGTAAAAATTGAGCATGGCAAGGTGTAAAGGTACAGTTTTCAATAATATGAAGAGTGTGAACAAATGGGTGATTCGAGAATTAAAGTAATATTTCTTATGAACTTTGAAATAACCAGTTTCTCTATGCTTAAATTACCTTCCGCAATATTTTAAGCTATTCCCTAAAACCACTTTATTCAAATTACAATTTGCTTTTTTTAAATAGATCTTGTAACAATCATTTACTGGTTAAGAAAATCTCATCCTTTTATGGAATGTCTGCCATTCCGCGACGATCTCTTCGCCAATGCCTTCTCATATCACTCACTTTTGCAAAGAGTCAATAAAATCGAATATCCATGCCATCCATACGCTCTATTTGTTCTTGGTGTTCGCGTAAGTGTGGTGTAGACTTCTTATTGTGATATTACAACTCAATCACACTGCCAATCCTCGCAAAACAACTGTTTCATGCCCACATTGTGCTGCCTAAGCTTGTCATTTGTAAGTGAAACTTTAAACCATCTTAATTCAAAGGAGGCTTAACGATTGTGTCGTCTCTTTTTACAGACTTGTCGAGAAATCACGCCCACATTTCTGTAACAGCGCAACAAGATTACTTTTGCAGCATTTTGATATTCGATTGTCGCCCTCTGTGCTGTCTAATTATCATCATCATCATCATCACCATCATTTTGTGTGACCTAACCTAGGTTAGATAAAAGTCGGTAAATAAAAGTGCAAGAGCAGTCTAGATGACTTCTTCAAGCAGAGTCTTACTCGACAGTACATTCGATCAGATAATTGGTTTGAGCTTTAATAATTGACTTTTGTCTTCTCTAGGCTATAAAGTCGGCTTGAATCATCTGCTCTGTCAGTATCATTAATATGAAAGCCAGGAGATGGAGTATAAGATACCATCAAGTCTGGTGCAGCGGTGTTTCAATGCTTAAGACACACGTGCTCAAGAATCAATGCTCTGTCTGATAGATTCAAGTGCTGGGGTTCGTGTTAACCACAAGAAGCGCTACTTTGGAAACCGCTTTTTTTCTGACTTCGGCGAGTGGTGAAAGGGCGCTTTTCTCTAACGCCACCAAGGAATTTTCAGGTTGAAAAAAAATTGTTAAATAGTTTTTTTCTTGTGTCGCATTATACGGCAGACAAACGCGCCGCAGTTTCACCGTGAATTTATACATTTAAATTAGTTAATAAGACACGCTAATATTTGACTTCTTCTTAAAACACTATTTCAGATCATTTTTTCCGTCATTAAATTCGATTTTGAAGACTAGTGGTTAGTGATTTACCACTTAATAGTACAAGTTCTATTTGAAGGCCTTAATAGGTTTCTCGACAAATAAAAAGGTGAAATGTGCTCACAAAAACGGTCTTTATTTTTTCGAATTTTCCATGCAGGGAATTTTTCTATGGATAGAATTTTCAAAAGATGGGTGCCTACAAATTTCCCATTTTATTAATCATTTGACGTAGGTACTTGTGAATTATTATTACGAAATCTCGGCCAAACAACTGTTGGTCATTCCCCAGGCACTACCTGCGCTGTGGAATTCGACAAGGAAAATATTTCTTCAAAATATTTCCAAAATGCGCAGACTATGCTTCATTTGAAATTTCCCGCTGCAAAAGTCACTAAATTCAAAGTGTTTCGCAATTGTAAAATATTTCAATATGGCCACGAGTGTTTGAATTCACTCGTCAGATCTTTGCGAAAATTTATATCAAAAGCCAGGCTATATGACAGTCATCATCAGCCCTTTAGTTCACTTCGGACTTCACAGAGGAGAGGAACAAACAAAGTCACATAAAGTCGAGGGATGGGGGGGGGTGTTCGATTGACTCACCTCCACGTGGTGCACTCTGGGCAATGTATACTCATAAGGCAAAAAAGTCTATTAACTGGCAGTTGACTTCTGGCTTCAAACTACAAACACCCCACTATATGTCATATTCGACTACTTCCACAGTGCTCACTTCGCATTTCTTCTACCTTTTCTACCTTTGTCTTTGAAACACTTCTGCTCCCCCCTCTCGACTTTTTGTCACTTTGATGTTCTTCCTCCTCTCTGTGAAGCCTGAAGTCAACTAAAGGCCTAATGATAACCATCAAGACGCCTGCCATTTGATACAAATAAATAATTCGATGGGTGGGGGAACAGAAGAGGGATTCACAGATGCAAAAGAGACAGACAGACAGACACAAAGGCAGAGAAAAAGGTAAGATGAGTACTGTGAGAATAGCCGAATATGGCATACAGTGGGGTGATGGTAGTTTGAAGTCAGTTGTCAACTTTCGGTTTATTGACATTTATGTCGTTTGAGTACACGCTGTCCAGTCTGCACTACGTGAAGGGAAGTCTATCGCGCACCCCTCTTTACGAACATTAGAAAGCGGAGAATTTAACGAACTAACAATCCACATTGTGAATTGAAGAAGGAGAATTGCATGCAGAGTGGAAGTGAGACATTCATTCACTTTAATTCATTTTAGGTCCTCTCGGTTCTTGGTCTTAACATTATTATTAGTATTATTATTTCAAATGGCAGGCTTTGTGATATTTATCATTAGCCCTGTTGCCTTAACATAATTTATCATCAGCTGTCCATGCTAATTTTGAAAATAGTTTTCCCCTTTGAACTTTTGTAGACATTGATTGTCTGAACCACTAATTATCTGGGTGCATAACACATCAAGACCCTAAACTACAATTTAGCATATAATTATCGGGAAAAAATTAGGGAGGTTTTCTTTAAATGCATTCAAATTTGATAATTCACTGGGAAAAAGTTAATTCAGAATTCTCCTTTTCTTAGCATCGACATTGTCTACCTTTTAGGAGGGCTGGAAGCAGATTTAAAAGAGGTATTTTGTTTTTAGTGTAGAAACAGGGCTTATATACCCTTATATATATAGGGTGTTCCTGACAAATCTTACTGATTAAAGGTTACTTTATTTAGATGATGTTAAAGGTGTTCACCTACGCTAAGATTCCTTCTAAAACTTTAATTCATTTTTAATTTATAGACACAATGACAACGAGAACGGTTGGCTGTAACCACTAGAATCTTGAAGGTGAGTAACATGCATCATGATGATTTGCGTTAGCGGACAAAATTAAATGAGAACATGATCGCCGATCGAGATTCTCTGAACACAGTGGCAAGGAGTTGACATGATGCAGAGAATTGCAATGGAAACCACGAATAGAAGAAAGTAACATAAAAGCCAATCTCTGAGACTACAGTTAATTGAATACTTCAGCCTTTACCATCACACTTCCCAAGTCACGCGGGGAAAATTTTCCCTTATCTTCATGATTTTTGAGTGTACTACCACCCTCAGGATTTTTCCTCCAGAGATCCAACGTGGACCTGATGACCACTGTAGTAATTAAGCCCTGGATAAGGAACGAGGATGGTCAATAATAGGCTACATGCACACTCATGAAGAGTTTAAGATGGCTGCGAGTCAACTGTTAAGAGTAGATCAGTTCCAACGTTTGGCTGGCTTTCGCACTCCATGGATCTTAACTTGCCAATTGCTTTGTCGGTTGTACGAAAGCCCATTAAATGGATAGAATGGAAGTAGTTTTCGATAGTTTTCCCCGGGAAAGTGTAAATCCAGTTTGAGCAAGATTTCGGGACTATAGCCGAAGCGTAATTTATTTACCATGTATTTCTTATAAATCAATTGGCATTTTACAATTACTGACCACTTTTATCTTGATGGAACTGTCAAATTTATCCGGAATGCCTTGCAGATGTCGCTCTTGTTTTACTTTTAGACAACATTTGGGCTGACACATCTAGCGTCAAAACAGTCTCTCTCAAGTTACCAGATGAGTGTCGGTCGGTAATTTAATACGTATCAACTTACCTATTATTTACATTGTAATCAAGCATTATTGACCACAAGGTAATCAAGTATAAATGGGAATGACTTTATTTTATACTTCGAGTTAACAGAGCTCTGAACTGTGGGTAGACAAATTAAGCCATTTTTCTTTTTTTTAATCGCTGTAAGAAAAATTAATTTTCCTAACCTGAACTGCCCATCTTGTTGTAGATGTTGTATTACGCGAGTCCAATATTCAAATGAAGAGAGACTCCTTGATGCCTTCACGTTGCTCTTCATCAATTGTTGAACTTCGTGGTAGTTCCATGACAAATTAAAAAAAAAAATTATACATCTATCTTATTTTGGGTAATAATAATAATCTTACATTTCCTGGTCTTTCTGGTATTTCAATGTATTTGAAATTTAGAATGAATTGCAAACTATGTTTGCATACCTTGGGTGTGCGATAGACTTACCTCCACGTGGTGCACCCTGGAAATATGCCTTCACTATCAACATCTTATTTGGAAGCGGAGGGGTGTGTGCGATAGACTTACCTCCACGTGGTGCACCCTGGACAGCGTGCGATAGACTTACCTCCACGTGGTGCACCCTGGGCAACTTTCAACCCTTGCTGGTTTTCTAAACAATTATTCTTAAGAATACGATAGACTTACCTCCACGTGGTGCACCCTGGGCAACGCACATACTCATACGACAAAAAAGCCTATAAACCGGCAGTTGATTTCTGACTTCAAACTACCATCATCACACTATATATCATATTCGACTACTATCAGAGTACTCACCTCACCTTTTCAACCTTCGTCTTTGAAACACCCTTCTGTCCCCCCCCCTCTCTCCACTTTTTTTCACTTTGATGTTCTTTCTCCCCTCTGTGAAGGCCGAAGTTAACTAAAGGGCTAATGATAACGATCAAAACGCCTGCCATTTGATATAAATAAATAAACAATGCATCTTGCAATCACTCACTGATTTATGGCTCCATCACTTTATGCAGAGTCCCCACGCTCGCCAGTGAACCGAAATGTGATTCATGTCATTTCAATCATCCTGCAATTCTTTAAGGTTTTTTTGCAGCTGCAAAAACACAGATGCCCAGACTTTTTTGCACCATCACTCTTAACACCGTTCTATTCACGTTTTGTCCTGCCAATCGCGTTGCTGAAAGCGTTGAAAGCGTGGCAAGGACAAAGATGAACACATTCCACTAGGAAGTCTCAATCTAACCACTTATTGCTCTAATACTGGTTCCTGAATACTCGGGTTGGATTTCCTCCTTATTGCATGGCTTGTGTATCAGGAAAAAAGTAAGTATATTATGCTTTGAAAAGCTAATTACATCAGGGCGCAGTCCAAGCTGTTTTGAAATGGAATTTCGTTCAATCAAAGGAAATAGTCATTTTCGACTGAAGTTTGTATTTATAATTTTTGATATGTGATCAAAGCTATACTGTCGGGAATCGCATATTGGTAAATCCTTGTAAGATGCAGAAATTTCGTACGCCATAGTGAAATCGACCTTAATGAGGAAAATCAAAAGTAGATATGCCATCAAAAGTCACTCTACCAATATGACAATCTACCACATTGGCCAAATATTGATTGAGTCCATTATATTTAAGAAGGAATAATTAGTTAATATTTGTATTAAATAAAACTGTATGAACTGGAAGATTTATAGGAAGAGAAAATTTATGTTTAATTCCTTGATAAGAAGATTAAAGGAACTTGAGTAGTATATAATTCTTGATTGTATTCATTAGTATTTCATAATGCTAAATTAGGTAAAGTTTTATTTCTAAAAGTACTCAAAAAACAAGTGTACTTGAAACATTAGTTACCATAGGATAAAATTCACTCTAATTTATGTTTCTAGCTTATTTTTTGCCTTTTTGGAGAAACCGAGTGATTAAAACAGAGCAAATTTAAAAGAATGGTTGAATGCCGTACTTCCACCCTGAACGGCTAGAAAATAGATTTGGCAGGATAAAATGGGATTTAAAGTTCCAAAATGAAATTCAATTTCACATTATTGTTGTGCACGTTATAACTAACAGTGTTGGTGAATATTACACACTTTCTTATCCAACGGAAGAAATAACTGCGATTTTTTAAAAAAATTATCTCAATTTTTTAGAGCCATATTGTTACTCAAAGCACGTCACTTTATGAGGCAATTGAACTGGTTCAGTCGGCAGTTGTCGGAACCCAAATATTTAATGGATTATAGGAGAATTTAATGCGCTCGTTTTATGGTTGGCGATAACTTCACTGGATAACTCTGTCTGCTCCGAGAGGCGAATTCTAACCAACTAGACTTATGAAAGTCGGTATTTAATAAAAATGGGGTTCTATGATTTACATTTAATCATTATTAAAATAGGTGCTTTTAAAGAGTCATCTAGGTATTTAAAAAAATTAAATCAGCATCACTGTTTTTGAGTTTCTTGGGTATTTTGTTAATTTTCGTCTTTGTGATATCCCTAAGTAACTTAAATATGATTCAAGCGAAAAAATCTGATTTCTTTGAATATTTTGGGAAAGTCTACGTAAATTTTGTGCTATTCGTAATGAGATGACAGTTAAAAACACCCCAGTTCTTCACTTTCAATCAAAAATTGTGTTTTATTAACATGAAAAGAGCATACACGTAATACAAATAGAGTCACTGTTTTTTGAGTTAGTAATCAACTTATTGGACTTTGAGTGACAACTTGAAGCTAACAATGTGCAATCACAGTTCTCCCACCAGAAAGTAACGAGGGAGGGGGTGAGGGAGACGGACTAGAATTTAGGGGGGGGGGGGGGGAGGNGACGACGCTAGAGAATATTAGGGCGAACATCGGCGGGGGGGGGAGGGGGGGGATGAGGGTGAGGGTGAGGAGAAGCACGAGACTAGAGCATCCCCACCACTAGTCATATAATCAACCAAGCAGTTGGATCTTGCGGACAAAGCTGTGTTATTGCGAAAGTGGCCATTACAGATCCCTAATCAATATTCTCCAACTGAGGAGTGTTCAAGCAAATTCAGAAACTCAAATGGTTATATATTGCTTAAACGGATAAAAGTAATATTGCCCAAAAAGCACAATTGTTGGGAATACTCTAAATACAATAACACAGCATTGCCTAAAGTAAACTAAAAGACTAATTTTAGACTCGAGATTTCAAAAAACAATAATACATGTTTTGTCAGAACATAACAATTTAAAAATTAGTTAGTAATATAAAGGAATTTTCCCATTTTTAATGCAAAACTAGGGCATTATCTAAAGCTCACTCAACCGAAGAAGAAAAGTTTTTGGAAAAAAATGATAAACACGGGTGGTAAAAAACGTGCGAAAAATAATTTGAATTGTTTAAAACACTTTTCCAATAATGTTTTTTGTGTGTGAGATATAGAAAATGCGTATATGAAAGATTGGGTTATAAAGTTATAAGTAACACAAAATATCTTCATATCGCATAAAAAAATCCAAGCTGTGCAAAGACAAAGTTCCCATGATTGTAACCTTGAAAAAAAACTGTCAAACAAGGGCAGGTGTAATTATAATGAATCACAGGAAGTTAGGAATTCAATTGTCCAATTCGCCTTCTTCTTGTGAGCTTTAAAATAATCGATTTATTATTGCACATTAATAATGTTTTGGGAATTCCAACCAATTTCTTCCAAATCAGTAGAACAAAAACTGTAAATTGTTCCAAAGTAATTGTTTTATCATTCGGAAAAGACCCCTTTACTATCGACAGCTTTGAGATAAATTTCTACATGGGAAAGGTGCTTTTTTATTACAGTTGAAGCCTCATTTACAAGTTTAAAGCATAATATTCTGGTGTGATTTCAATGTAAATCTCTAAGTCACTAGTACTATTATTCAGATAAAAGTGCTTTAATTAAATCATTTTTTACATCAACTAGGAAATACCTCCTTTCTTGGTGGGGTAACTGACGCGAGGCTATTCTCGGTCCTCTAAAATCAAGAGCAATTACTCCGATCGTTATCTATGACTAAAACTTTTTGAACATTAAAGCGAATAGTATGATCTGACTACTCAATTTAAGATCTTTTTTACCCCAAATTTAATTCACGTATTATTGAGCCTTAAAGTCTTTCTTCCAGGTAAGTTCCTATTATTAGCAAACAAGTCGTTTCTAACAGGTTGGAGGCCAAAGAGGACAAACCAGTTTTCTCATGTTTTGAGTCGATTCAGCAGCTCATGCGTGTACTTCGTTTTTAACGATCTTATCGTACACGATTTTATGACTGTTCAAAAAATACCGGAGGCCATTTTTGTGTCATATTTACAAAATTTTTGAATGCTTATTAACGCACCAAGTTTTGTCGATTGAATATTTTGTTATCTACTTTAGTTGTGTCTCTAAGCAAATGATGATTTAATAATAAACATTCATTGAATTTAAAAAGTTACCAATAAGTTTAAACAAATTAATCTTATTAATTGAATCACATGTTTTTAGTAATGAATAAATCAAAAAGGTGATTATTTTTAGATCGTCATTTTTTAGTGAAATAGGGCGGGTGCTCCCATCTAAACCGAAAGAATTTGATCAATTGCGTACTTTTTATAAAAATGTAAATTTTGATGGGAGTGAGTAGACACTATTTATTGGTTAATTAATAGAGTAAATCAAATCCTTGCAAGGATATCAACTAACTAAGCCCCCTAACTAAACATTTTAGTGTATCCAATCGTTTAATTTCGGTACATAATTTTTATATTAATTCGATGGGCTCTTTTGTTTCAACGAGTGTCATAAACACCTCACCTCACCCCCCCCCCC
>UZAE01013166.1:0-25777 GCA_900617975.1 Rodentolepis nana | reverse complement strand
TTTTGATAGCTATCATTAGTCCTTTAGTTGACTTAGGGCTTCACAGAGGGAAGGGTCATCAAAGTAGCAGAAAGTCGAGGAAGGGGAGCAGAAGAGCGATTCACAGATGTAAAAGAGGCAGACAGACACAAAGGTAGAGAAAAAGGCAAGATGAGTGCTGAGGAAGGGGTTGAGTATGACAAGCAGTCGGGCTATGGTAGTTTGAAGTGAGAAGTCAACTGCCGGTTAATAGACTTTTTTGCCGTATGAGTATACGTTGCCCAGGGTGCACCACGTGGAGGTAAGTCTATCGTACACCTCATTCTAACCAACATAATAATCAATACTTTAGGGTGCGCGACAGACTTACCTCCACGCGGTGCACCTGAGCAACGTATAATCATACGGGAACAAAGTCTCAAAACTGCAAGTTGACTTCTGACTTCAAACTACCATGACCCCACTGTACTCCATATTTGACCCCTTCACGGTACTCACCTCATCTTCTTTCTACCTTTATGTCTGTCTGTCTCTTTTACATTCGTGAATCACTCTTCTCTTCCTCTCTCAATATTTTGTGACTGTCTGTTCCTCCCCTATGTGAAGTCCGAAGTCAGCTAAATTGTTAATGATAACTATCAAAACACTAGCCATTTGATATAAATAAAGTATCTATGCAAAACGGATTGTTATTGCACTTTTAAACTAAGTATAACAAGTTGCCCCCGATTAACCTATGTACCATTGGGAAGTATAATTAGTCAACAGGCGAGGAATCGACAGCTTATTCATTTTCAATGATCCATCGGTAACGTAATTAAACACAAAACAAGGAGTCAATTCAATTGGAAGATTTGAATATTGCAAAGAAAATAGGCCTTCTTTATATACTCATATATTTCGATAAGATCAATTGTTCAACCAGAAATGAAAAGGAAAGACACCTTGAGCAATATTATCGCGGAAAATTTATTGGTAGATGTTCACAAAATTTCAGTACTTTTGCCGATTTGAAACAAGGCTTACTATTGAAAAAATTGTGTGCTATTATGCAGCTCTGGTTACTTTGGAGACAAAACAGTTTATAAAATCATCAAAATGTGCCACCTGTGCATTTTTCACAACACAGATTTCACCCTGACTCTAAAAATGTCGTTTTACATGTCTAAATCTTCATTTTTCTCTCTTTTTTGCACTTCGCCTTCCCTTTTGCTATATATTTAGTAAACGCGAATTCCTGTATAACATTTAGAAAGACTGTTTAATCACTTAAAAAGCTCGTTCACCTCTATAAAAGTGGAAATTTCAATTATTAACTACCCAAGATTCTCAACAAGGCTTTTCTCTCCCAATTAATGCCAATTAACTCAAAATTATTTTGTGGTAGAAGCCCATAAATTAGTAAAAGTTAATCACTCACTTCAATTTTTTCAATTGAGTAATTTCAAATTTGAACAACTTATTCAATTGGGTTAAAAAAGGATATTAAAATTGTTTCATCCTTTAGTAAATGCAAGACCAATTTAAATTATAAAAGTAAAATATCTGTAACAAAAAAGTCAATAAAGGGAGGCACAACTTTATAGCATCTCTCTTAAAATCGACTGAATGCTGATTGGTTGCGAAGTGACAGACAAAATAATTTAGGCCTTTAAATCAGATGGAAAAATTGTCAATATATAAGTAAAATTAAATATTTATCTGTGAAAGAGCAAAACGTTAGCATGGCTAAAACAAAGAAGCGGTTGCGGATGCGAGTCCGATCACACCAGGTATAAAACGAGGCCACAAATGCACCAATCAATAACCAAGGTCGAAAGTGTATGTAATGATAAAGCTCCCAGCCAGATAACACAGCCCAAACGTACAGGACATCACCTATATTCACACCTATATTTCGCACCTATTGCTTCGGGATTGCTTAACTAATCCGGAAGCCTTTCCAAACTATGCGAATTTGCCATAGAGATTACTGAACTTTATTCAAGGCTTATTAGTGCAGCAATCCACGACAACTTTAAGACGTTGGAACCCAGAAATGCTCAATTTATTCACTCATTGAGTTTTAAAATGAGCAATTTCTTAATAGTTGCTTAAAAATGCATATATGCACATAGACCAGCGTTTTTTAAAAAATAAACATAATATTGTTTTTGCACCATTTCTGCACAAATTTTGTTTGCTTCATTTCTTCATTGTCTCTAGGAATGCAAAAGTGATGTATGTAGAAGATCGATTATGATTTTACCATTTGAGCTTCGTTCAAATTGGCTAAAGAGTTTCTATTAAAGCAAATAGAGGAGAGAGGCTTTTTCGTCTTGGTGATAAGAAAAATGTATATTCAAATATTTTATTATTAATTGAAGTAATCGATAAAGTTTTAACTATTTTAATTGTAGAGATCAAATAGAGAGTGTTAAGAAAAGTACCTGCGGCGAAGTTTTCTTTCCCCTACGATTGTGAAATCCAAATGACCTTTCTTGATTCATTCTATAAGCCCAGAAAAACTTATTTTCTTCCATGACTAACATTAATGTTCGCTATTTTTTATTTATTAAATAATTGGTGCATCTTTATTCCAATGCTGATATATATATATATAGTATGCATTCTGTGGTTATAAGCTTTGACTGAAGCTCAATTTTTTTGCCTAACGAACTTTGTCCAAGATGGCTTAAAAAGATTTATTTATTTCAAATGGCAGGCGTTATAATAGGTATCATTAGCCCTTTAGTTGACTTCGGGCTTCACAGAAAGGAAGATGAACATCAAAGTGGCAATAAGTCGAGAAGGGGACAGAACAATGTTTCACAGACAGACACAAAGGTAGAGAAAAGGTAAGGTACGATGAGTACTGTGAAATTATTCGAATATGAAATGCAGTGGGATCATGGTAGTTTGAAGTCAGAAGTCAACTGCCAAGTAATAGACTTTTTTGCCGCATGAGTATACGTTGCCCAGGGTGCACCACGTGGAGGTAAGTCTATCGCACACCCCGGCTTAAAAAGATATATATATTAAAACAATTGTATGGGCATTTGAGCTTTTTTCTGATTTTTGCTAACTTTCTTCAAATACTAAGTTGTTATTTTTTTAAATTAAAGCTAATTTTACCATATTTTTTCTTTAGTCATCTACTCTCGTCTCCAAATCAAAATCAGCTGTTTTATTATTTCGCAAAAGGGGTATTGATTAATTCAAGGAATATTCAAATGTGAAAAATCGTTAACATCGTAACTTTATAGAGATAGTCAGAGATATTCTTTTCTAGTTTTCAAATTATTCATTAGCGGCCTATTTAAATTAAATTGTTTCCCTGAAAAGTTAAATCAAACCTTTAGCTCATGTGAAAAAAGTCAATTTAACGTCTAGCCCGATAAAGGCAAAATAAACTGTACTAAATTTATGGCAGAGCTATTTGAATGCTTTGGTATTTCATTTGAATTACTGGAAAGTATTTGAATCACTCAACTTCACCTTTTCACTGACTTACCTAAAGACACAGTAGATTGAAAGGCCTTATATTCATATAGTAAACGTTCTTTATCTGAAAGTACTTGACACTGTTAAGCCATGAAGGAGAAAAATTTTTCATCACTTATACCTACTGAAGAGCTTTCTTGCAAAAATATTTCTGGCTATACAATCCCTTATGGATTAATGAGGGCCAAGATGTGGTAGAAGAGAGAAGTTTATTCTCGCCTATATTCCAGGAGCTTTTACGCATCACTAAATGGAAACAAGTACATCAAAATGGTATGACCAACCTTTTAAGGAACTCAAATTAACGAAAGCTCTGAGGTTTAAGAATTTGTATTGGCAACATTTGGATAAAACAATTTCAATCATGCAACTTTTACCCAAAATTTACATACTGCTCATCATGTACTCAGTGGTTTTATGTTTCATTTCCAAAATTACCATGTAAACTATTTTAATAATTATTGTCGGTTGATAAGCCGTTTAATATTATTTTTAAATTAGAATCATTAATGAAATAATCTGTATTAATGTGTTCGAATGCGGCAAAAGCATAATACCTGGCCGAATTTAAACTTACTTTGCTATTTTCGAGTAAAATAGTAAAATGTAATTGTTTTTATTAAAAATGTTTTTTTCAATGATTGCTGAAAGATTCGGCACAATTATAATTTTTTGAGCAATTATTTCCGCTGTCATTACATGTTGAAAAAACGAGAACTGTAAAACGATCCTGCTTCGACATTCGCAAAGGAAAGTAAAATTGGAATAAAGTTCCGCTTTTTAATTTAAAACTTGCTTGTTAAATAATAATATTAATAATAATCCCCAACTTTAAATTTAAAATTCAATCTTTAAGTTTTTAAAACAATAGAGAAAATGGCATCTTGAGATCACGTTCCCCTGGCTTTATTCACAATGACTAGATTAATGTTTGCAACAAATAATTTTGTATTGTCAACTTGCGTGATTGTCAAAAGATTCATGTAGCCCAGACACTTCGCGGGCTTCAAAATATATTTTTGCTTAATAGTCTAAAATTTTAATTTATTTTATGCCTGTATTAATCATTATTATTCTTTTTAAATTTACCCAATTAAAATGAAGTAATTGACCATAGAATAACGTTTCTATTTGACTATAAATTTTTACCATTTGCATGATGAAATTTGAATTCATGTCATTCAAAATTTTAACAATTTGTAAGAAGAATATTTAACAAACAGATTTTTGCTGAGAAAACTGCATTTTAAGAAAGCGAATTTGCCTCTACGTTTTAAAAACTAAAGGTTTGTAAATGGTAAATCTTTTTTTAAACTGAAGGTGGGTAGATTAATAATTCGTGGTAAAGATTTTCTCTTCCTCAGTTCTGATCCACTCGCTTTTTGGCAGGTTTGCACATATTTGATGAACATTATCCAAAGACTTTATTTTTATCGGTATTTTTTAAATTTAAATGTCGAAAATTAGTAATTTTCTTTAACTTCTACGGCGAGATAAATCTTTTCATTGTAGTATGTGTGAACCATGATTCGTACCATGAATTAACTATTGCAAAACACCAACGTTTGTCTACTATAGCTTTTAAAAAATGTGTTCATTTATCTGCATATGCATATTCATGCAGTTACATGGTTGTTTTTTAAGACTATTGTGATATATACTTATTTTTAAAGAACACTTAAGGTAGCACAATACACCATACTCTTTTGTGCTCATATTACTAGTTGTTGGGGTGCGCAATAGACTTACCTCCATGTGGTGCACCCTGGGCAACGTGTACTCATACGGCAAAAAAGTCTATTATTCGGCAGTTGACTTCTGACTTCAAAATACCAAGACCCCACTGCATTTCATATTCGAATAATTCCGCAGTACTCACCTCACCTTTTTCTACCTTTGTGTCTGTCTGTCGTTTTTACGTCTGTGAATCGTTATTCTGTCCCCCTCTCGACGTTTTGCCACTTTGATGTTCATCTTCCTTTCTGTGAAGCCTGGAGTCAACTAAAGGGCTAATGATACCTATCATAACGCCTGCCATTTGAAATAAATAAATTTTTAAAGAACACTTAAGGTAGCACAATAGTTTATACGTACACGGAATACTTTCGGAACACTTGCAAATACACAAATCTTCATTAGATTAATTCTGAATCGAAATAATTGCTTCACAGTGACAAGACTTCGTTTAAGACACAACAATTGATAAGACATACTTTAGGGAAATTAAATTTAGAAAACCATTTTATCGAAATGATGAAAACTTTTGAAATGTCAAATGGTTGCAATTATAGGCGTGTCTCATTCGGTTTATATTAAAATAATGCCTTTACTATTCCAACTTCTTCCAAATGCACTTCTCCAAGGTAATTGTAATTGGGGCAAAATATCATCTTTGTTACTTGTATAACAAATGACCTTTATAATTTTCTTCGCATTTGGGAAAAGAGACTTCGATTTTTGAAACATATAACCTCGTCTAAGGAGGTTAACTAAGGATTAAAAGCACCAAGAAACCTATCTCCCACTTCCTTTGATATTCATCTATTTCGTGGTGCTTTGAATTATTAAATATTTTCCTATAATTTTGCACCATTTCCTACCACGATTCGCTTTTAATGGAAATAAATATTTTATTACTTTATTTTTTTATTGCTTCCATTCTGAACATTCACCTGCAGATTAGGTTATTGCGCAGTTTGGTAACATCAAAAATGAAGATCTCACTATAAAGGGCAATTTTTTAATACCTGATTTATTGTCAGTGTCACCTAAATATATCTACTGCTTGTATTGTGCGATTATCTTAGGGATGTGACTAAACAAATTTTTTTCTACTTATCTCATTGGCTGGAGCATTTTTACAGTAATTTTTAACTTTTCCTTGTAGACAAGGTGTATAGGACATGAATTAATTTCTGAAATAAATCCTAACTAGAAGTTAAAATAATCCAATCACGTTTAATTTAAAGGTGATTGCACATCAAAGTAGCTGTCGTGGCGACTATTTTTCCACTTTCATCTAGTCCGAACAAATCATTTTGCATCTGAACAATAAAGGCATCGCTAAATCCTTCTTTTCTAAAGAATATTTTCACCAATTGAGGAGTACCCACTCCGGTTTTATTTATGCCTTGCAAGTTAGTTAATAGTTCTAAGCACCAATGGCAAACTCTAAAATAACTCCGTTTTCACAGTTCCTTGCAAACTCTCTCTCTCTCTATACATAACTGACGAAAAATGGAATTATTCGACTATTTCCACTCTCTCTCTTAAGAACAACTAAACTTCTAAAACAAAAAATCGCGTTCAAGCAGCCAGAAGATAATTTATTAATTTCAAATGGCTGGCGTTTTGATGGTTATCATTAGCCCTTTAGCTGACTTCGGGTTTCATAGGGGGAAAAAACATCAAAGTAACAGAATGTCGAGGGGTGGGGAAGAGAAGAGTGATTCACAGGAGTAAAAGAAGCAGACAGGCACAAAGGCAGAGAAAAGGTAAGATGAGTACTGTGAAAGTAAGGGAATATGAAATGCAACAAAGGTAGATGAAAGGTGAGGTGAGTACTGTGAAAGTAATAGAAGAGTGATTCACAGGAGTAAAAGAAGCAGACAGGCACAAAGGCAGAGAAAAGGTAAGATGAGTACTGTGAAAGTGGTAGAATATGGCATACAGTGGGTTCATGGTCGGGGCTTCACAGAGAGAGGAAGGAAAAGCATCAAGGTGACAAAAATCGAGAGGTGGATAGAATAATGGTTGACAGATGTAAAAGAGAAAGACAGATAGAAAGGCATAGAACAGCTAAAATGAGTACTGTGAATGGGGTCGAATATGACAAACAGTGGGGTGATGGTGGTTTGATGTCAGAAGTCAACTGCCGAATAATAGAAATTTTTTTGCCGCGTGAGTATACGTTGCCCAGGGTGCAAAACGTGGAGGTAAGTCTATTGCGCACCCCGCTGCCAGAAGATAAGCATTCTAGGACTTCGAAAGGAAAGTACTCAATAACCCTAGAGACGATTAATAAATCTGCAGTGGATACTACATATGTAAACACTCTATTTATGGTTATTTAACCACTTAGAAGTCAAGGTAGAGTACTTTAGCATAAATTACGTTCTCATCGTTAGCCAGGCGATGCTCGAAACAGAGAGATCGTTAAGTGTAGTGAGTGAACAGCCTTTATTGCAGGTAGGGTGAATTGCATGATTACATGATTAGCTGTTAAATGCGTTTAATTCGTGGAAATATTAATCCCTGATTAGCCAATAAGGCTTCGCACCCATGACCTAGCTCCCCGCCCTACGATTGAGTGTGTACGACCGCACTTTCCAGGACTTCTATCTTCCTTCGGTCAACCTTAAGAACACTGTACAATCCACAGCCTGTGTGCCCCCCCCCCCTTCGCTCTTCGTAAATGTCACTCAGCTAAGCACCAAATGCCAAATGAAGTGAAATTTGTTAATAACCTCAAAGTCTCTTCAATTCCACACTTTATACCATTTTAGTTGGTCTTCCGCTATGAAAAACAGCAATTATTTTCCGCCTTGCAAGTTTTTCACCAGATGTCTATTAGACGTATGGGTGTAGATTAATAATTACTTATTTTCTAAAACTAAATGCAATCGCAGTCTATAGTGGCAGGCACATATTCGTTTTCATTAAATCGATATACATTAAATATATGATTTGGTTTAAAATCCCTGCCTTCCAATAAATTTCATTTTGTTAATAATATTTGATTTTATATTTGATTTATTGGGTGTCCGATAGGCTTACCTCCACGTGCCATACTCATACGGCAAATAAGACTATAAACCACCAGTTAACTTCTGACTTCGAAGTACCATAACCCCACTGTATGTCATATTCCACCACTTTCACAGTACTCACCTCACCTTTTTTCTATACCTTTGTGCCTGTCGCTTTTACATTCATGAATCACTTTTCCGTCCTCCCTCTCGAATTTTTCCCACTATGATGTTCCTCCCCCCTCCCTGTGAAGTCCGAAGTTGACTAAAGAGCTAATAATAACTATCAAAACGCCTTCCATTTGAAAATAAGAAATAAACATTTGATTTACAGCATATATTTGAGTTTTCAACGCGAGTCTATTTTGTGTAAATATATGTTAATAAATGTGTTAAATTAATCACTTATCAGACAGGCTACTGTGTTTTGACAAAAGTGACAATCTAGTTTTGGGTAAGAGCAATGACATGCTGATATATATATGCCTTTTTACTACTTCCGTCTTTAACTGTCACCTAAAACAGCCTGAGAGTGGGTTGGGAATGTCTTTATTGATTATTGTGTCAGAGAAAGGGTGATTCTGTCGGTAATGCAAGAATGTTGTTAAAATTCTAGACACATCCGGTGCCTGAAATCTTATGGCGAATTAAAATCTTATCTAAAATGCCTGAGTAATTCTGCCGGAGTAATGCCAACTATTTGTACTAAATAATTTATCGATAATTGAATGAGTAACAGCATATTACATTAAAGAACCTAGCAGCTTTATATCAAGAATACTAGCGAATGAAAGTATTATTTTGTAATTTCAAATTTACAAGATATTGTTTATGCAGAAAATGTTTGCTCCTTAAAAGCACTAAAAACTTTGGACAAAATTTCCTCAGAAATTCCCCCTCCCCCTTTTTTAAATTGAAATGCATTTTTAGTTCTGTTTTTAATCGAATTGTGCGCATAATTTGGCGAAAAATTAAATTTCACTGTTTTTCAGTAAATGATGGAAAACTTTTCCTTTCAAACTTTTTAAGTTGGTCGGCAGTGTACGCATGTCTAGAAAACAAATTAATTTAATGCCAAAAGTGGAAATAATTTTACTTTCTTCATGTTGATTTCCATATATATTTCTACCGATATTCAACTATGGGAAATGGCAATTCAATAGTATTTTCATAATATATTTACCAGCTTTGGATATCACAAATTTTGTTCTAATTCCTTGCAGGTAGAATTGAAGCAAGTGGAGCAAAGAAATTAATTGCTGAATGAATCCAGCCCTTATCGATTTCTCTTTGCTACGATTTCGTGGAAGCCATCCATCTTCTTTTCACCTTAATCTGATGGAACTTGGAAGCTGAATCAAGAAAGTCCAAAGGTGGGGTTTTATTTCCGGTAGTTTAGACACAGGACTTTCTAGTGGAATGTCCTGAGTTAGATCTTCTTATCACCATCACTCTGCCAGTGAGACCAGACTTCTCGCGTTTTATTGAGAGCTTTAGGACTTTGTTGATCAAACACCCTTGAAGCTATTATAAAACGGAGATTTCATTATGCTCAGTGTTTTTTCTATTGATAATTTTGATTGTATTTTTTTAAATGGTCAGAGCAATGTAAGATTTTATTTGTCATTGAAAATGTCAAGGGTTATGGCTTCCCCTGATTTCCAATCTGCGTTAATTTACGCTATTCGATGTACGAAGAGGTTGATGTTTCGAATTCGACTACTTCCAAAACGAAGCTGCCATAATATTTCCGCCTATCTTCACACCTAAATACGCAGTTTAATGGATAGTCACCTGCATTTTCCAACAAATCACTGTTTCACCCCGTGTAACAAGCAACAAACAAATTCGATGTCAACCTTTTGGTTGTTTCAATTCTAATGATGAGATGGATGACCTAATAAAAGAGCGGTTGAAATATCACATTTCAGAACTTCCTTCTTAGCGAGGGTATTAAAATCAGTGTAAGCTACTATTAAAGATTCTCTTGAAAAAAAAATCATGAGCATTCATACTTCTGGTTGAGAAGGGAGGAGGCACTTTTCTCCAACGCAGCTATATAGCTGATTGTTCAAATATTTTAACGAATAATATCCTTACTAATAAAAAGGTAAGTGCACAGTAGTGGCTATAAAGGCCCTAAAATGAATGGATTTTTCTCAGTTAGCGTTGAATTCTAGGTCCACGATCAACCTTTCAGACAAATCATCTCAGCAGAAGGTTACAATTATTGCAAAAATGTACTTATGTCAAGATAAATGCACTTCATGGCGACATCTCAGAATCCGTTTACAGTTATATTCACCAAACCGAACTTTTCGCTTTATTAAGGAAAACCCTTTAACACTCTTCAGGACCGCACTAGAATTGTAACGGAAGGCGCTATTGCCTGGTTGAAGCATGTTCAATACGTGTCTGTAGCCTTTGCCTGATACCACGAAAACTCATCACGTCGACGGCATCAGTTTGCTGTGAGACAGGAGCAAATGCTGTTAGGTGCATTTTTGTAAATAAATTATTCGGGCGGCAAAAGGGGTTAAGCTAAATGGTAACTTTGAGGAGAAGTATTTGAAATATTCCCACATCAGATAGGCACAAAACAATTTTAGCAAACGTATATATGTTTTAATTTTAAAAATTCATTTACATCGTGGTTTTGAAAAAATATTCCAAGTTGGTAGCATTGTCCATCCTCATTATTTGACTCAAGAAATTATGCGTGAAATTATGTCACTTGTCTTCAGCGCTCCTTAGCGAGTTAATTTAATTTTCCCAAAACCCTTTTCCGATTTGATGTGATTGCAGACTATTTAATTTTGAATTTATTTTACTCGACTGAAATAATTATTATATTTTACCGTTTATTTTGCCTTTAAGGCGAGAAAATGTAAAAATTTTAATAAACAGTTTTTATGCAATAAATTTGACAATTTGTGCGGTAAATTTCTTTAAAAAATTAATTTTTTAAATTTATCCACTTTACCAAAAACGTGACATCATCGCGATTGAAAATTATTTGCTAACACTTAAGTTTCACCAACCAATTATAATTAAATTAAATTATTTTTAGATTACGTACATTGCGTATATATCCGTCTGTATATATTCTGGGTTATTTGTTGATGTGTCCGTCACTTTCAAATGTATGAAATTTTCCTTCACATTAGAACTTTCATTCCACCTAGGTCAACTTGGGACAAAAGTTTTTAAAGATTCAATGCCTGTCAAGCGTTTATAAATTGCTTCTAACTAAGTGGTTCCCAAATATTTCTAATTTATTTACCTTCAAATTAATTATTCAATTTTTTGTTCCTTACCCGAGATCAGATGAGCACCTTAATGCGCTCATTAAACTCAAAATGAATTGTTGAGTAGAGGTTTGCAATGGATTGCGGTGAACAAATTGATTTATACGGTTAGAAACGTTCGATTAATAAAGACATGCTGGCTCAGCTCTGTGTATCACAGATTTCCATTTGACCACCTGATTATTAAAATTGAGTTGACAAACGACGGAAAAGTAGAAATATAAAAGAGGTGAACGAAATGAAAAATGACTCAATAGGTGTGAAAAGACCCTTTTAACTCAAAATAAATTTTTTTGACCTTCATTTAGTTGAAAACGACTAGCTATTTGAAGCACACAAAGTTCATTAACACTAGTAGGTTAATTATCCTCAAAAACAATTGCTGTAACAAAAAGGTAATCGCGAATTACCTGCAAAATAAATAGGGACTGTTTCATTAGGGAGAAAGTGACCTCACTTTCAGACTCGGAGGCTCATAATTATGCCGGTCAAAATTTGGATATTTGGCCTAATTATTATTCGATATATTCCCCTGAAATGTGCATTGACGCATGAATAATAAGATATTCCCTTTTATGCTCGGATGCTTGTTAAACCCCTAAACATTTTCACGCTCATAAATGCTTTCTAAAAGACAGGAAGTAGGGTAATGTTTCCCAATATTACAAATTAGTGCAAGTTTCATGTGCGTCAAATAGATTATATCAGCGTATAATTAATAATTTTCATTTTTGAAAGCGTCTTCTAACGCTCATGTGGGGCGGACGAATAACATTATGTAGCCTGCCATGAATGGAAATGGACTTCTAGAACTTTCTGTCTTAGCCAGACTGAGTCAATGTTATTAATTATTTTGCTCCCACGATCTTCGATTTCATGGGGTGTGCGATAGACTTACCTCCACGTGGTGCACCCTGGGCAACGTATATTCATACGGCTAAAAAGTCAATTAACCCCCAGTTGACTTCTCACTTCAAACTGTCATGACCCCATTGTATGTCATATTCGACTGCTTTCACAGTACTCACTTCAACTTTTTTCTATCTTTTCTACCTTCGTCTTTGAAACACTCTTCTGTTCCCTCCTCCCTCTCGACTTTTTTTTCGCTTTGATGTTCCTTCCCTCTGTGAAGCCTGAAGTTGACTAAAGGGCTAATGATGACCATCAAAACGCCTGCCATTCGATAAAATAATAATAATAATAATCTTCGATTTCACACATTAATCGCTATACCACCAATATATACAGTTAATGATTTCTACTTCCATAATGATAACCGAAGTATGGTGCTTTCAATTATGAAGTATGAGATGTCAAAATGTTCATTCCAGAGACAACGGAATAATAGCCGGACTAAATGTCAGCAATTGACTGTAGTGTATCCATTTCTCATGCGTAGGGCATGGGTTGGAGTTTTGGTGGGAGGAAGAGGGTTGAATATTATTTAGAGCAATTTTAACAGAGGTAGAATAGCTAGAGCATACAATGCAATAAAACTCTTAGAAGAAGTTAATTTTTCATCAAGTTATGAGATTACTGCAAGTATTTCTAATTTTACCTCAATTTATATGCGTTGTAGGGCATCATCACCTTCTCTCCTATGAACCCATTGCCAGCTGCTTACCAATGAATGCAGAATGCGGAATCGATTGGGCCTCATTCTGTTTACTTCTCCTATTTCAGAAAATCCGCCTTCACTACTGATTCTCGCTCCCCTCCACCCCCTCCCCCCTCCTGCTACCTCCAAATCCAACGCCCTACTCACTTTGCCTATTCCCTTTCATTCTTTTCCATCTGGCCAATAAATATTTAAATCATGGTTTCTCACTCGTTGAGGGCTATTGTGTGTGTGTGTCATTAATCTTTAGATCGTTGATATATTGTCCTTGCGTTACTGTTATATTGAATTTGGAAAGAATATTTGTTCTACCAATTTGAGGGTTTATTTCCCAGCATTTTTCATTAATCAGCCACCAATAACAGCAATAAAACGCTATTTTGCAGTTTAAGAAAGCCTTTTACTTGTGAATAATCGTTCTGTGTGCTTCTGCAAGAAAAGAGAGTTTGGTGAGCTGGTTTACACTTTTTTATATTTCGGCCAAAAATATCTGCAATGCCTATCTCTTTTTATGCAATGCTATTGAGAGGAAACAAAATCACTTATATTAATTAAGATTATTCATGAAGGTAATAGATACGAATTATCTAATTGTATAATAAATTCTTATTTGGAGGGGGGGGGCTAATTCGTTCAAACTACAAATGTCGCGATTATTAAAAAACATTTCCAACCATATTGGACCACCCGGTTTCTTTCGCTCTTCGTAAATTTGAATAATTTGAAGTCACAACACAAATCTTAGTAATTAATATAAATAACTCCGCAGACTGTATGTGGGAATTTTGTCAGTGCTTCTGGGAATGATTTGTGAACATGGAAATTCTGGAACGCGAAGATGTGAATTGCTAATGAAGTAAAATTTTCATGATTTGTGTTTGAAAATCACACGAATCAACCCTCCTGATTTTCTCACCTATTATTCCCCTCCTTGCTACCTCTTGTCAAATCTTAATTACCCCGATTTAAATCAATTATCCAAAAAATGTAAAATACTTCCCATTTGCTGTTGGTGATTTAAACAAGTGATGACCGAAATGAACGTTTATTCGATTTAAAAAGTATGCCCACGTCAATCGTAGTGGTGTTTTCTCAATGAAATCAATATTTTTTCAAGTTCTGTTTATTAAACCTACCTTTGCCTTGTTTTATATATCTTTGAACAATAATGTTTTTTTAAATTTTGCTAATATATTCATTCTCCTAAAAAGTACGAATTTTATCTTGCCTAATCTGTCATCCGCCTTACAGCCATTGAATGTTGATTACCATAAACTCATCTTTATCATCACTTATTTCTCAAAATGTTAAAATTGGCTTTCATTGAGCGTATTAAAATCTGAATTTTTGAAAACGTCGTTAAATAGGTGGATTACTGGAGGAAATTATTCATTTATAAACTTAGTGAAATATCTCTTTGATTTCATTATTATATGCCTGGAATTTTTTTATGCTCCAATTTAAACCAATACTCTATGTGCATGTTTATGTCAATTATGGCATAAATTTAAATAATTGTTTGAGTTCTGTTAACTTGAAATCCATAGTTAATCTATCTCAACTACTAGCTGGCAAATACAGTTAAGTGCTTAGACTGTATGAGAGGGATGAAAAATAGATCAATAAGCATTAGTTATCGAAGAAAACCAGTCACTATAGTTCAAGAGGGGGGGGTGTGCGATAGACTTATCTCCACGTGATGCACCCTGGGCAACGTATATTCATACGGCAGTTGACTTCTCACTTCAACTGCGATCACCTCATTACATGTCATATTCGACTTCTTTCACAGTACTCACCTCACCTTTGTTCTACCTTTGTGTTTGTCACTTACATCTTTGAAACACTCTTCTGTCCCCCCCCCTCTCGTCTTTTTTCACTTTGATGTTCCTTCCCCTCTATGAAGCCTGAAGTCAACTAAAGGGCTAATGATAACCATCAAGACGCCTGCCATTTGATATAAATAAATAAATAGTTCAAGAGAGGAGCTTGGACCAGATTCAATAAATGTGCCTATTGAAACGCAAACTAACCACTTATTAAAATCTTTACTTTCAAAATTCAAATCAAGTAGAACTCTCTTAGTACCAACTTGCTCCCTTCCTCTCTGTCAGTACTTAGACTTTCTGTTAATCAATTTTTATTTGTAAAATATGCTCATTTGCTCTTAAGGGTTCTTTAAGTGAGCTTGTTTGAGGTACATGAGCAATTTTGCATCTTCCCGTTTTAGAGATAAGCATGGAATAGTAAATTAAGCAGCGCATTAGTAACTTCTCACATCATTTATCCGAGTAGTAAGTTCTAAATATAGCCGTCAATTGCTCATCCATCAACCAACAGATCAAATTTTGACGTTTAGCCGTACAACAGTTTTTTTCTCTCTAAATAAAATAATATTTTTTTTCAGTGAACTTAACCGAGTGTTTAGTGGACAAAGATAGCGTTTCTGGGCAGCTTGGAAAATAATGGAAAGCTATCAATTGGTCAGAACTCATTTTCATGCCTATATCGATCAGTCCATCAAACCAAGGGTTGTGACTCAAAGAGTATTCAAGCCATGACCCTCTTTTTCAATTCCTTAATAGCGATATATAAGCATATTTGACTTCTCATATTCTTTCACATAATTTAGCTGTCGATGTATATATGCTTCGAGTAATCTTGTCATATACACAACCAAACGTCTCTCGTTTTTACGCCACATCCACTCATTTTTTTGGTCTCCAACTCATTCCGTCCAGCCCCAAAGCCAGTTCCTCTCCGACTATCACTTCATTCTCTTTTTAAGGTTCCATTAAAGCTCAATCTCAGCCAACTTTTTTGTTCAACTCCTCGTCTCTATATCTTTACATTTATTTATATAGCATGCGATGGGGTGTGTAATAGACTTACCTCCACGTGGTGCACCCTGGGCAACGTAGACTCATACGGCAAAAAAGTCTTTTAACCAGCAGTTGACTTCTAACTTCAAACTACCATCACCTCACTGTATGTCATATTCGAACACTTCATCAGTACTCATCTTACCCTTTTCTCTGCCTTTGTGTCTGTCTGTCTGTCTCTTTTACATCTATGAATCATTATTCTGTCCCATCTCTCGATTTTTGTCACTTTGATGTTCCTTCCCCTCTATGAAGACTGAAAGGGCTAATGATAACAATCAAAACGCCTGCCATTTGATATACTAATAATAATAATTATATAGCATGCAATAAACTCATTGGGTATAAAGTGAAAACAGCTCTTCGTATGGTTTCCCACCATAACCACTTAACAACATTACACTTTGTTTTTGGGTGTTTATCATTTATCATTCACAACTGTTTTACATTTGTTTTAATGCACAAAATTGCGTGTCGTTGTCTGTGCCATAATTTCAGTAAAATATTCATATGTTCGTGTCATGTCAACTTACTGCGTTCGATGGCATTTGAAGGGTTAGTTTGGAGGAGCAAAATATGACTGGGAAAATTTCATTACTGTTCGAGTTACTTTTACCACTTGCTATACTTTTGAGTAGTTTCGTGCTTGATGTTTTCAAATGGACAATAATTGCATTATTTTTCGATGTCGCATGAATTTTATTTATTAATTCCAAATGGCAGGCGTTTTAATCGATATCATTAGCCCTTTAGCTGACTTCGGGCTTCACAGAGAGGAGGAACATCAATAGCACTTCGGGCTTCACAGAGAGGAGGAGGAACATCAAAGTGACACAAATTCGAAATGGGGGGAACAGAAGAGTTATTCACAGATGTAAAAGAGACAGGCAGAAGACACGGAGGCAGAGAAAAGGGTAAGATGAGTACTGTGAAAGGGAACGAATGTGATATGCAGTCGGGTCATGGTAGTTTGAAGTGAGAAGTCAACTGCCGATTTGATAGACTATTTTTCCATATGAATATACGTTGCCCAGGGTGCACCACGTGGAGGTAAGTCTTTCACACCCCCCCCCCCCCCCCCAGTAAGAATTTTAAAATTCCCTCTATTTAAAAATTCCCATACCTAACTTTGTGAGGTGTTTATTGATCCGGAATTGTGTATATCGTTTTAAACATTCAAAAATGTGTTTTTTTTTTATTTCAGAAGTATATATTTGTTTCTTTTCTACCTTCCGTTTGCAATTTCAGTTTGCAGTCTATTACGTATCCTTCATAGTGAAATGTAATCAATAATCCCTAAATTGAAATCAGTCAGATTTGATTAGTTAACGGTCATAAGGTGATTTTTTATGAAAGTTAAACACTGGCCATCGCAAATAGTATCTGATATTCCCGACCATTTTATTTCGAGGATCAAACGAATGATCTCTTTGAAGTTTGAACAATTATGTTAAAAACTAGTTCCATGTGAGAGATATCAGGCGAAATTCTCCCCCTTTTTATATATCTAGTTCAAACGCAGATATCTATGCATGTAACGCAATAATTTGAGCTTCAATTAATGGTACCGTGATTGCCTCATTCTGGCTTTCACGTCTCTCTCGCCCTCTCTCACTCACCAAGCACTCAAGAATTAATTCATATCGTCGGAGGCGTATTGCCAAACGCCGATATACTAGAATATCAGCCTCTAAATTAAGGCTAATTGCTACTGGGTTATATTATTCCAGTTATTAAATGTTATACGTGGTGTTTGTTTTGATTAAAGGACTCATGTCAATTCACTAGAAACGAAACGAATGTTCAGTTTAAAATGGTGCTCAACTTGTAATTCAGTGCAAAGGTAAAGCATTGACCAAAAAAAATTGAAACTGATTCTAAATCCCACAAATTTACGGATGCATTTTAGCTCTAAGTTAATCTTTTATTGCCAAAAGAAATGCGGTTAGCGCATCTCAGTATGAACACTTTGTTCAGAGTGGTTCATTTGAAACGCTTAAACATTATTATTAATATTATTATTATTATTTCAAGTGGTAGGCTTTGTGATATTTATCATTAGCTCCTTATTTGACTTCAGCTTACCCCATAGGTGGGGGGGGGGTACATACATAGCATTTAATTAATAGCAATTCATTAGCTGCCTTCTGACTTCCCAGTATCTCTGGGTTACCGTCGTTGTCTTTAGGGCTGGACACCGAATCAGGTGGGGCCATTTCCTCCTGTAGGTTACATAGGGGGCATGTGGGTTTCTTGTCTCTAGGGCTGGACACCGAATCAGGTGGGTCTTCTCCGTCCTCCTGTAGGTTACATAGGGGGCGTGTGGGTTGAGTGTCTACTCCCAATCTGTGAAGGTGTTTTTCCAGGCAATCGTGTCCGGTTGAAACCCATTTTTCCAACTTAAATTGCAGGAATGGTTTTGGATTCCTCGATATCATTGTTTCTGGGTAAATACGAGTAGATTTCGGATCAACAATCAAATGCAACGTAATTTGGCAAGATGTCGCTGTCATGCGCGTCTTTTAAACTGCCTGGGTGACTCACGCGAACACCAGACGCAAATCCCTCCAANCCCCCCCCCCCTCCCCCGCCTCTCCTCCCTCCTTCCACGTTTATAGTCGCTCTACTTTAACCCCAAAGCGTACAATCTCGTTTACTGTCTGCATTAACTCCAGACAGGTGAGATCATTCTCTTGCCAGGAGACACAGACCTCCCACTATTCTTCATCTCTTATCAGCCAACGTCACCGTCGGATTCTTTTGGCCAGCCCCTCTTCACCTGCAATTCTCCCAATCTCTTAGCTTGTATAACCCTCTCCCCATGTTTATCCCTTTTTTGCAAATTAAATCGTTCCTTTGCATTAAGTGGCTCTATTCCGTAAGGCCTTGACGCTCCTTTTCACCAAGAAAAGCAGCTTACCTTTAATCTTTCTCGTTCTAAAAACTCGTCCAGGAACGATAAGTTATATTAACGTTATTGCTGCTATATACATCTTTGAAGTGAGCGACTAATTTGCTATCTTATTAATTAGATTTATCAGCATTGGAGAAATTACATTCCCGTGCACGCGGGTGGAAGAAAACGCAAAAAAATGGAAGATATTCAAATCGATTTTGCATGAACAGAGTTGTAAGGAGCTATGACAAATGAATTCGATGTTGTTTCGGTCAATGTTTATAGAAGTTTAAACAATCAGGTAAGTTTTATTTAACTATTATGATAACAGACAATCTTAGTTTAGGAAATACGGATGTTGGCATTTGATTCAAAAAAAATTGTTAGTACCTTTCATAAGTAGATGAGGAGCTTGAATTGTAATAGAAGATCAAAATTTCTTAATCTTCAATCCACGCAATCACAGTTTGTCTTTATATTATCAAGTTTTGCAATATAAATTTACGTTTATAACCTTCAAGTCTGCCGCTTAGTTTAAAAGGCATTTTTAAACAAATAAATAAAGTAACTTTTTCATACCTGCTGAATGCGCAACCATTGCACGTCATATTCACTTTTGTTTTATATTAATATTTTATTTCAGGCATAGTTGTCTCCCTCATGTTGGCTGCAAGTTCCTTCAGAAATGAAATTTACTACCACAGACTAACTTTCATCATTGTAATACACATATGAATTTGTATATATATATATATATATATATATATATATATTCTAAGTGAGGTAACAAAGTGGGGACTTTTAAATAATTAAGGTGGACAATTATTGACCCCCGCCCAATGCCAGGGCTTAAACCATAAACTTAATACTGTAAATAAATAATGGACCTCGTAAATAATGAGCTGGTGTGCTTTGCCGATCAGATGGACTTGAGATAAGTGAGTATTTGCTTAGGAGAGTGTATGGGTGTCTTTGTATTTTCAATTAATCCCAACTATTGTCATTGCGCCTCGTGGCAAGACAGCATAAATTGAGACAAGTTTTAATTTGGTGAACAGCAAATGAGTCAAAGAAGGTAGATAGATGGGTGCAGGGGGGGTGTGGGGGGGGGGGTTGGATTCAGAAAGAAGCAAGCAATGAGAGCGGAAAGCTAAGTTGAATTGAGTTGACCTTATTTTCATATGGAGCATAATTCGCTAAACAGTGACCTAATGTTCAATTTCCGTGAATTGATTATTTTTTTTCAGAAACGTTGGTAAAAGTGTTTTCGCTATAGTCAAAGCCCATTTGTCGGGTTATTCAATTCTAATGCTACCTCGGATTTATAGACACCTTGTAGTAGCTAACGAATGGTGATTGCTACAATTGGAAACAATTTTATAAACATTTTCCTGCTCAAAGTAGCACAAGCTCTCGTATTGCTATTTCCCTAATTGCCTAGAGTTGGCCGAAGAGGAACAGATCTCATCAATTCTAAATACTTTATCCCATAGGAATGATAAATCGATATCTTTTATGCCAATGGCTGTTTAGTTAAAGATCTTTCATTTGCTGCGACTCCTCTTGTTGCTCCCTTCTGTAAATCCGCATCTACCTTATTGTACTTAGTTTTAAATACTTTTTTGGTTTGCTCATCGCCTCCCTCCCCTGCTCCCTGCCTACCACGTGTTGACCTTCAATCTGCTCTATCTCCTTCCTCATGCATCTCGTTAGATCGTCATTCTAAAATTGTCATATTGAGCTTGTGGAGCACACAACGTTGTCACCGCTGAACAAAGTAATCTCATTCTCACTCAGACAGTTTTGAAGGTGTGTTTTGTGAGTGCGGTGAACACACAACCAATCGCTAATCAATAGTCCTCGGTTTGTTTAGCAAATCCGCCATATTAATAGAGTGGCACACGCCACACACGGTTTAAATAAACATATTCCACGTGATAGATCTGTTTCCTCTGTAGCTTTGCGGTAACTTAACGAGTCTAAACATAGGATAATCTGCCATAGAGTCTACTGAGTATACTCAAGGTTTATTAGTGCATCAATACGCTACTAGCTACACCTTGAGGGGTTGATGCCTTAATTTACACATTTTTGTTCCATTTTTTTGTTTTCTAATTCGTTTGGAACGGCATATGTTAGCATACCCTTTTTTGCCCTACGTTCGTAAATTCTGAGCCTCTTTTAATGCGTCAAAGAATTACTCATAGTTAGAGTTGGTAACTTTGACAATTTTAATTAATTCCGAACGGATTGTTGTTGGTTTTCCTCCTATTGGTATGCTCAAAGCACTCGATTAATCGGAAGAATTTGATATCACCTCATTCTGTCATTATTGCCAGAGACCAATCAAAATGTTGAAATTTGAAACGCAAAAACACAAAGCTCAAGTTAAGATTTTCATTATTGGCACAGGCTTAACTCCAACCCCCCCCCCCCCCATCTGAGAGTCCATGAATACTTTATTGACTTTGTGAGACTATCACAAAAATACAATACTCTACTGAATATTATTAAGTACGGTGTGACTAGGTGTATTTGAAGGATTAATGTCGAAGATTCTGAGTCCACAATGCCAAAATTTCGAAAACTGTATGCCCAACTATTTTTTCGCTATTTTCAAGTTAGAAAGCCATCTAGCACTTTCAGTTCATTTGCTCGCACTCCTTTACACTTACTTCAACGACTTATAGGAGGTAAATACCTAACCAACCTGCCCATGACCAGCATTTCATCGATTATCACATTGTGGGACGCGTCATCGCCTAACAAGTGATCGCCTGCGCGCACAACCAAACGGATAATCAGAGGCCTTCATTTGTTTAAGTGGATCTGTTCTTTTGATTATTATTAACCCTACCGCGTGTGCACTTTTACCCCAACATACTTCCTGAGTAAACGGGTTCCGTGCAATACGTCTGTTTCCTCTATAGCTGGGCTGTAGCTTAGTTAGTTCTGGGAGTCTAGCTAGTTAAAGGAGAATCTGCTACAGAGATTTCCCTTTTTAAAGGTATATACATTCCCAAGTTTACTTCTCCTGCCACCAAAATGTTTAAAAATGGGTTTTTTTGAAAAATTTGTAACGTTAACCCTATCAATCACGAAGGTTGGTTTTTTTAAGTAATTTAGGTAAAGTTTGTTGCCTTTGCAACTATGAACCAAGAATTTCCTTAGGGATATCAATCGTTTCTCAAATTTAAGAAAGTATTTTTACTCCTTTGTTGATCCCAATGGCGCAATATTTTGAGTCATACATCTCCCTCTTTAAATGTTGGCCTGAGCACAAAAGTGGATATATTCAAATAAAGAGCATTAATGATGCGGGGCAATTATCCTTCATTTAGTTATTTTGACCAAACCAATAAATCACCCATAGAAGAAAAGAGAGTATTTTGACATTCCCCTGCGTCTTTTACATGAGCCACTTCTTATGTCTAGAAGGGCCATAAAGGAGAGAAAATGTCTTGACAAGTTGAGTTGAAATATGTGATCAATGAAAGTTTCTAGGAGTTAATTCCTCATATGTGTGATTCAGTCCATTTGGAAGGCGTAAATCTCTGAGCTAACCTAACTCCTTTACCAGACTAAATTAACTGATGCGAGCCCATCCGTGTAGGGTTGAAATTTGAGGGGAGAGCCAAGTGGGTGTGCGATAGACTTACCTCCACGTGGTGCACCCTGGAAATATGCCTTCACTATCAACATCTTATTTGGAAGCGGAGGGGTGTGTGCGATAGACTTACCTCCACGTGGTGCACCCTGGACAGCGTGCGATAGACTTACCTCCACGTGGTGCACCCTGGGCAACTTTCAACCCTTGCTGGTTTTCTAAACAATTATTCTTAAGAATACGATAGACTTACCTCCACGTGGTGCACCCTGGACAACGTACTTTCAAATGGCAGGCGTTATGATAGGTATCATGGGGTGTGCAATAGACTTACCTCCGTGGTGCACCCTGGGCAATGTATATTAGACTTACCTCCACGTGGTGCACCCTGGGCAACGTATACTGACTTCAAACTATCATCACCCCACTGTATACCATATTCGACTACTTCTACAGTACTTGCCTCACATTTTTCTACCTTTGTGTCTGCCTCTTTAACATCTGTGAAGCACTCTTCCGTTCCCTCCTCTCGAATTTTTCTCACTTTGATGTTCCTCCCCTCTGTGAAGCTCGAAGTCAGCTAAAGGGGCTAATGACAAATACCACAACGCCTGCCATTTAATATAAATATCTGATGCGATAGTAGTCGTGCTTTTTTAAAAAAACTTTGACCTAATACTGATTCATTAGGGAAAATTACCATGCCAAACCCTTTTGCTACTAAAATTCTATTAATTTGCGATCAATGGTGCATGTCCAATGATGTGTTGTGACTAACTCGCCCATTTCTCCCTGGTCAACAAGAAAGGTAATAGAAGGCGAAAATCTCTCAAGGGCGCATTCAACGTCTCCATTGTATTCCAAGTTAGGGGCTGGGAGCACTTCCTACAACTGGGTTTGGACTCCTGAAGAGCGGAGTTGAAAATTCATAACTCGGAAAATTGCATGGAACATGAAGCCCAGGATCGCATCGCAAAGCTTAGTAAACACTATTTTAATCGTTGAAGCAGCCAATAACTGGTCTGGAAGAGCTTGGTGGGCGAGCCGAGACTTCCAAGCCATGATTGGCACAGTCATGGCAATTCGCATAGATTCCCCATCCAATTTGGGGTGTGCGATAGACTTACCTCCACGTGGTTCACCCTGGGCAACGTAGACTCATACGACAAAAAAGTCTATTAACTGGCAGTTGACTTCTGACTTTCATACGACAAAAAAGTCTATAAACCGGCAGTTGACTTCTGAGTTCAAGCTATAAAAAAGTCTATTATTCGGCAGTTGACTTCTGACTTCAAATTACCATGACTAAAAGTCTATTAACTGGCAGTTGACTTCTGACTTCAAAATTCCATAACCCAACTGTATGTCATATTCGATCCCTTCCACAGTACTCATCTGACCTTTTCTCTGCCTTTGTGTCTGTCTGTCTCCCTCTTTTGCATCTGTGAATCGCTCTTCTGTTCCCCACCCCTCGACTTTCTGCTACTTTGATGAACCTTCCCTCTGTGAATCCCGAAGTCAACTAAAGAGCTAATGATAACTATCAAAATGCCTGCCATTTGAAATAAATAAATAAATTGCCAACCATATTCCATAGAAGCTGAAGATTGGAAATAGATATAATATTTTAGAAAATTTAATTATCTACGTGAAGTCAGCGTAGATCACTTTATATGATTTAAGTGCGCAGAAACGGGCAGAGTTAATTGGGGTATTTATTTCAAATATTCTAACGTTTAAACTCGGTAATAATTACAATAAGGGTAAAATATTAGAAATATTGAAAAATTTCATTTTTTGGGTAAAAGAGGAGAGTTGTCGATTAAAGGTGACTTCTGTTGCGTAAACTCGTGATTTTTTTCCTTTTTACAATCTTCAATAAATGGATCTATTCCTATCATTGAGTTCTCCAATGTTAAAAAATTTTGTCTGCATTCCCGTTTTTTAACCAAAAATGCAGTTAATTCAATGGATCGCCAACCTCTGGATATTCAGGGTATAAACTCGCTTCTCTTTAGGGATCAAATCTTGAATATTGAGTTTTAGAACATTTGGACGAAAGGAGACAATGAATGTTTCTAGAATTCAATCATTTTTGAATTGAATACTCTGCCTCGCTCTCCTTTTCGTCATCCATTGGTCAATTTGCTTCACTTTGTGTTCAGACGCTATTCCATGATTAAGGAGTATGCGGTTTTTGTCGTCAACGTGTTTTCGAAAGTAGTAATAGTAGTAGTAATAATACTAATACTCCTGTTGTATTCAATCCTTTATTGAGGTGTTTTTTATCCAACCGCCGCTGGTCTTTATTATCGAATGCAAAGTCCATTTAGTGGCATATTGTACATTTACTTACATATGGCATCCCTAGTCCCTATTCCTCATCTATTAAGTTAATTTTCCCGCCCGACACAAAAAACAATCTAACCTCTTATCGTGTATATTAGTACTGATATGTGCCTCCAGACATATATATATATTTATTTATTTATTGCAAATGGCGGGTTTTATGACACTTATCATTTGCCCTTTAGCTGACTTCGGGCTTCACAGAGGGAAGGAGGAATATCAAAGTGAGAAAAGTGGAGAGGGGGGCAGAAGAGTGATTCAAAGATGTAAAAGAGACAGACAGACACAAAGGCAGAGAAGAGGTAGGATAAGTATGGTGGAAGTGATCGAATAAGACATACAGTGGGATCATGGTAGTTTGAAGTCAGAAGTCGACTGCCGGTTTATAGACTTTTTGCCGTATGAGGATACGTTGCCCAGGATGCACCACGTGGAGGTAAGTCTATCGCACACTCCATATATATATATATATATATATATATGGGTGGAACGAAGTCCTTAGGTTTTTAATATTTTCAACATACAAAAGACTGTTTTCACTGCACTGTGATTTCTTCTTCATGAGTTCTTCTTTCCACCCTTGTATCGTTGTACAAACTCTGTTCTTAGGAGACCAGTTAGTACTATCTTAAAGTCAAGTTTACTAATACCGATAATATATGAAGACATTTCGAAGTTATTTTTATTACGTACTTTGCAACCTCAATGCATTTGTCTAAATAGCCTTGAGTATCTAATCTGAAATAGACCAATAGAAGGAAGCTCCTACAACACCGTTGAGTGTGAAATTGCAGGGGCTAACCTTATAACTAGGGGGTGTGCGATAGACTTACCTCCACGTGGTGCACCCTGGTCAACGTATACTCATACGGAAAAAAGTCTATTATTCGGCAGTTAACTTCCGACT
>UZAE01013165.1:0-25788 GCA_900617975.1 Rodentolepis nana | reverse complement strand
ACGCTTGCCATTTGATATAAATAAATAAATAAATATTTTAAATGAAATTTAAAATAATTATCATCCTTTTTAAATTTTAATTACTATGAAAATGGTAAGAAAATACTGTAGAGAAAATGAATTGGAAATTGAAGGCACTGAAATTAGTGAATAAAAGTATTAGGGTGGCAACTAAGTCATTGCCGATTTCAAATAAGAAGGCAGATTCGGAATTTTTGTTTAAAAATATAACTTTATTCAATTAGATATTGGCCGTTCTTGTCGATGACCTTTTTCCATCGTTCTGGCAGAGTAAAAATTCCCCCTTCGTAAAATGTCTGGTCTTTGCTATTAAAAACTGAATTAGGTGTGATCCGACATCATCCGCGTTGTTACAAATTTTACCATTTAAAGAGTTTTGCATGGAACGAAACAAATGGTAATCCGAAGGGGCAAGGTCAGGGCTATATGGTGGGTGTGACAAAACATCCCAACCCAGTTCCAATAATTTTTGCCGAGTAACCAAAGATGTGTGGGGCCTTGCGTTATCATACATACACATTTGAATTCATGGTTTGGTTCTGCGGCATGAGTTCAAAATACAAAATTCCTTTGTGATCTCCCCCCGGACCGACAGCATAATCTTTTTTTGGTGAATCTCTGCTTTTGATACTGTTTGGGCTGGTTGATCTTGCTTCACCCATGATCTCTTGCGAGTAATATTGTTATAAACTATCCACTTTTCGTCGCCAGTAACTAGGTTCTTCAGAAATGGATCACTCTCATTGCGTTTCAGTAGCGGCGAATCACAGATGCTAATCCGTTGCGTCAAATGAATTTCCTTTAACTGGTGAGGGATCCATAAATCAAGTTTCTTGACATAACCAAGGGTTTTTAATTTTTTTTTTCAATGCATGTATACGACACATTGAGCTTCTCTGCAATATCTCGTGTTGTGCTGTGACGATTTGAATCGATAATAGCCTTGATGTGGGTTTCATCCACTTCGACTGGGCGGCCAGATCGTTGTGAATTTTTCAGTGAAAAATCACCGGAACGAAATCTTTCAAACCAATTTCGACACTGCCTTTCTTTTAAGGCTTCATCTCCATATACGGCACATAACTTCTTTTGTGCTTGCGATGCGTTCTTGCCTTTTCGGAGGTAATACAATAAAATGTGTCAGAAGTGCACGTCCTGTTCTTTCATTTTTAAATTGGGATAAAAACAAAACTAAAGAACTAAACAAAAAAATTTTTTACTAATTAACCTAGAAGCCCATACAGTAATAGAAAAATATAGGTTAGATACTCTGGCCACGTTAACAAAACAAAAGAAAGTATAGAGTGAATCTGTCAACAAAAACAGCAATGACTTAGTTGCCAACATAATATAATTGCCTGAATTTAATTTTTTTCATTCGAATTATCAAAATGGTTATTTCGAAAAGTGGTTTTACATCTTCCAATCTCCACCATTCACAGAGGTGAACAAAATGTGCTGATTGACGATTTGGGTCAAATATTTTTAAAGTTGATTAAATTACCATTATGGTCTATTCCCTTAAAACTTTAATGATTTAATAATATAATAGCATAATATAAATATAATATATAAATAAATAAATATATATTATATATATAATAAATAAATATAATTTAAATATTCTTAAAAAAGATAAGAATCGAAGGATAAGATTTATCAATTTTAGAACTTCAGTGCATTGAAGAAGTGGCATTTTGACACATTTTTCACCTGTGAAATTAGCTATATTAAATATGTAATTATCTCCATGTAAATATTTCTTCCATTTTTCCTGTAGCATTAAATTCAGAATTATTTATTCTTTGAACAGCACTTGGGACTAAACAATGTCGTACAGCAAAATGTGCTTGAGATCCACATTGCATAGAGCAGCTCTTTTTGATAAAAGATAATACTTATCCCTGAAATCAGTTAAGAGTAAAGGCCAATCTGGGACTCCTTTTCTACCTTTAAAGCTGCTGAACAATTTATTGACTCGGGCAATTGTTCACAGCTAGTTTTTTTCATAAAATCATTGTGGATCTATAAAACTTAAAATGTGGCCTTGTCGAAGAATATCTAGTGCACTCCCGATTTAAGTGTTGATAAGAAGCAACTCTAAAAATGTTATACTCTATTGAGCATTTTATGCATTAGTCAACGAGGTTTCAAATTTGTTATACAAATTTAAAAAAATGTATAATTATTAAAAGTATTGTCATTTGATGATTAACTAGACTACTGTTCTTATTATTGATGGAATACAAATTTTAAAAATATTGCACACGAATGTTTCAATTTCACACCTCAAACACGCAAATCCTTAAGTTGGCTCTTAATGAGACATAGATTTATTTTCATTGCACTCAAAAAGTGAGAAACTAAAATTCTTGGAACACCGATTTGTGTTTTAACACCTTGATACCTTAATGGGTGTGGCAATCGTGAAAATTTTCAAATTGTATGTGACAATATAAGCAAAGTTTCTTTGCGATAAAGTTGCTTCTTTTGCTATTTGCTTAATCTCTTGGTAGGTCTGGTCAAAAATTGAGATCCTCTCGGAAAAACCATTTCGAACCTGATGGATGCAAGTTTCCTACTTTATTCCACGGTACATAAAACGGTTAATCTCGATAGCATAGTAAAATTCATGGGAAAGCGTGCGAGAAAAGTTATTGATATTCCAAATTTTGGGAAAATAAAATCAATTAATTTGTTGAATGCAAACACCTGCGGAAAATAGTGTGATTCAAAAATCGATATTTTCCCAGATTAGGAGGATATTGCATTTTTCTCGAGTTAATGTAACGCGCAATTGATGAGTTTCAAAACGTTCCAGAAAAAGATCAATTATCCCTGAATTGTTTTTCGAAAGAAATAGGAGTTAGATAAACAAGAATTAATGCCATAATTCTATCTCTCGTGGTGCCGGTTTTGGTTACTATGGGAAGAAGTGCTTTGGGTACATTCGCATCTGCAATATGGTAATCTGATTTATGTTACCGCTGGGAAAATTGCAGGATAAAGGGGGGAGGGGGGTGCCTGGGGAATTGATGCTGAACTGAGTACAAGCTAATCACTTGGCAGTAGGAACAAGGCATTAACAACAGAAATTGTCCATATATTTAGTCTAATTTGTTCGCAAATATAAGGTAAAACGTACTTCTTGTTCTCTGAATTTAAACACTGTTAAGTCCTATGATAGGTAATGTCTCTGTTATTGATGATAAGTAGCTAATTAGACATTCATCCAGTAGTAAGATTAAAGGAAACCATTGAGTCGAACTTATAACTAGTTGAATAACGCTGAGTCAGTTTTGTCTACCTTATCACAAAATCCAATTATTTATACGTTAAGAGGATATAAACATTTATAAATATAGCTCATATGCTTAAGTGTTAAAGTATGAAGAATGAATGAAAGAAGATCCGAAGGCATGTTAAGTTTTGTAACTATTATCCAATCATATTCAGATCTAGGCTTCAGGTGAAGAGAAGCTATTAAGGTCTTTGGACCAATTAGGTAACTCAACAATAGAAAATCCCATTACACTAATTTTGTTTTCTCCACCTCTTAAAAAATCCACTATTTAAATCTGCATATCCCCCCTGTCCAAGCCGCTTCTCTAACACGATCCTTTGATCAAATGAGCAATCCTTTTAATGTCTCATTCTTGATATCTTTATTTTTCAATATTAATGGATCTACTATACCATTCACTTTTTTCAAATGCGAATAAAATTTCATTTCGTAATGTAATTTATATTTATAAATTCGTAAATAGTTTGTCACTGGTGATGATCTCTTCATACAATAAAACCGCCTTCGAATGACCTATATATGGCACCATTAGTAACTTAAATTTTGAAAGATAGGGGGATTTTTTATTGTATTATTCTCTTAGTACTTTTGATCTAATAAGATGCTTCAATATGTTCTCAACAGACCCTACTCCTTGCATTATCTTTCAAAGAACTAATTCTTTTAGCGTTTATATGACCTAATTTTCATAAATCAGTACCAGATGATGCAATTTATAAAATTGTATCAATCAAATTGCTACCCGCAATTTGTTCGTTTCCACATTCCCTCCCCCTCCCCCCCACCCTCGTCTGCATCATCTGACTTTTCTTTCCAGTTCCACCCCCCTTGACACCAAAGTATGGTGATATTACAAGGCACTAAAATTATGGCCTTCAAAAAATCCCCGTTTCCAACTGTAAAATGAGGCCAAATGAAGTGATTGCAAAATAATAAGAAAAGCGCAACCAATCTTCAAATCAGGTAAATTACTTCTAGTGTAAAGTTAAAATTGCCCTTTCGCAAACGAACGACCCATCATCGCTTTCAATTGAGAACTGTTCCACCCTTGAAATGCAGTCAAAATTTGATTAGTTATAGAAAATTAAAGTAGATTCAGTTAAATCTCGGCAATTCTATTATTGTTTTGAGCTAGGCATATTGCTGGTGATCACCTCTCTCTCTCCCTCTCTCCTGTGGTAAGCATTCAGTCTTCTAAGCTTTTGGAGAAAATGATTTGTGGTTATGAGATCAAACGTTATGACTTGGAAAAAGTCAACGGGCACCAGAATTAGCTTTATTCAAATGGCTCATGAATTCCAAGACCAAATGAAATATGGCTTGTTGGTGAGGTAACGTTACTCTCAACATCTTTTTGATCCTCTCCCATTTTTCTTCTGATTGACTTCCCGTTAATCATAATTATCATTTAGTAATTTGATGATACGGTGAATTAGTGTAATTGTAATTGTCATCTTTGTTATTTTGCATTTGTGAAAGTATTTCTCAAGCAAATCAACAGTATTCGAAAGCCATGTGGGCTTTTTGCATTTGTCATTCACCATTACCGATCCCTTAAGGTGACGAATGAGGTATAATTTAGCTCGAGCTTGATTGCCCTGACCACTGCATATTGGACACTTAGTCTTGGCCCCACATTTGATTTATCTAGTGATCAAGTTCAAAAGATTTCTAGACCTATTACTGATTTCGTGTGATTGGCTAGAAGATAGGGCTTGAAAAATCTTTTAGACTGAGTGAGATTGGTTGCCTTTACGAAAATGTGAGTACGTCCACTGCGACAGGAGGTGAGTAAGAAAACTTGACAATCGGAGGAACTTACATAATTTTTTTCAACTTCTTTGTCTGAATCTTTGATTAAAATATTTCCATTGTGCATGTTAAATTTAATGATTGCTGGCCTATATGTTAGGAACCTAGATCTTCATTCTACTTAGTGTCCGAAAGATTATTTATTTAATAATTTCATTTAGATCATTAAGTAATTAAAATTACTTCCCTAGAAAATACGCTAGTACTTCGGTTAATTGGTTATTCTACTCATTGTCCTGCATGTCTAAATCCAATCCACCTGGATTGTAGTATTCTTTTACATGGACAATATCTCAAATGCTTAAACATCAGATCACGCGTTGCTAAATTCTCTTCAAATGGTTCATTCAAGATGAAGTGGAACGTATCTCCACCCTGAAAAGTTAGCCAATAACTGAGAATTTCAGACCATCACTCTCAAGATAATTCACCTTCATACGTAGGCATTCGTGCAAAAAAACCACTGGAGGGAGGTGTTTGATAAATGTGAGATTATGAATACATTTACGTAAACGGCGTTGAATGCCACTTAAATTTCGAATGTATTAGTTTTGGACTTCCTTCTTTATGCTTATTATTCACTATACTACTTTGTGCTTTAAGTTTAACTTTCATAATTTATCACCTTAGTTCATGAGAATGAGTTCATGCTCGCGATATTCAAAGCTTCAAGACCAATTAATTCAACTGAGAAATAACATTTCAATAATATTGCGGTTTTTTGATAGCAGTTATTCGTTTGCTCGAGAGAACCTAATAGCGTTTGAATAATGTTAAGAATTGAACGACTCATTGGTTATTTGTCTAATTTTCTTATTGAAGTTGTTAGAGATAGTTAATGGAAGAGGTTATGTGGAAGTTCTTAGTATTTTAAAGAAATAAATTCCAACCATTTAGTAAATCCCTATTTTGAGATTGTTGTTATATCTTTAAATTATTTCATTTTTCTGTTGATGTCACGATTAGAAGGAAGCAATATCACACAAAATATGCTTAAATAAACGATATTCAAGGAGTTTTCGGAAATTATTTTCAAATAAATTATCAAGCCTCATAATGCTTTAAGTATTTTTGGGTGAAGAAAACTTCAACTATTAGTATTTTAAATAATGATCACAAATGACGTAGCTTTTTCCAAGACGGACTAGCAGGCTATTGTAATTATTTTAAACGCTTAGATTACCAAACTGGAATAAAACTGTCTAAAGATGCATTTTTCAAAAATCCGCTCAAATTCTCTTTTGGGTGGATACATGATCGAATGTGTTCCTTAAGAATCCACTTAAACGGATCCTTATAATTATGTTCGAAAACGACTCAATTTCAAAGTACTTTGTGGATAATTACAAGGTAGAAACGCAAAAAGTTTCTTGTTTAGTTCCAAAAAATCATTGAAGTGTCAAGTTATTTTATGATTCATAAATACGCTCTCCCACCATTTCCATAAAAAGTTTCTTTTAAGTATTTTTAAAACACGAGCAGAAATAAAAATAACGAAGAGACATAAAGACGACTGCCTTACGATTTTTGTGAAATCAAAACCAATGAAATAGCCACTCGGTGTCTCGCCAACTCCTTGACCAATAGTGTGCATCCTCGCGATAGATTGGCCATCCCAGTAGACCAATCACACAACGAGTGATACATGCACGTGCAAGGCCGTCTTATAACATTGAGGGCAAGCTATTTTTCATAAAGAAAAAAACGCATCAGGAATGGTAACTCGGGCTTCTCAAGGATCATTATAGAAGCACTCTTGGAATACTACTTTTCCAACTAACTTTTCTTTCGATTCGTCTTCATCAACCTCAAAATGATGGCAATCTCGCCCCTACAAATTCTTGGATTTCTTCTCATTCTTGTATCAACGGCAAGGTCTGAACTAGATTCGGATGCTGAAAGTCGAGCTTTCATGCGCGCACAGTGCAAGGCAATGTGTTTAAAGCTATTTCAATCTCCTGATAATGCTGTTATCAGCAAAGTTAGTTCCCAATTTCTTACCATTAATGTTTGATTACAGTATTCGAAAGCAAATATTCTTTATGCGATTTCTTCATATCTAAATGCCTAATGGTTCGTTGGAAGATTTGTGTGGTTCTCTTAGAGTTATAGAGTTAGTTGGAAATGAGACGCTAAATTTTAGATGTGAGATATAGCACCTTAGGGAGCTTTGGCTTAAAGTACATTTTAATGAACTCCGCAAATTTATGATTTGAGATTTTGCCCAAGTCAATCCATGAAGAAAGGAATTCTTTACATAAATAACTGAGGTTAATAACCAGATAAGGGTGAATTGATGATTCATTGCTCAATTTGTGCCGACTATGAGGCCCAGCATTTGCATTTGACTTTCACAGTTTATTGATCGAAAAGATAATGCCTTTTTGGTGTTTTACCCTATTCATGTTTCGCGACCGACACAAACTATAAAGGAAACAAATTCAAGAATTTGATTTCCGAACTTTCGTATATGTTTGCTAAATAGCCTCACAATTTAATTACTTACTAACGTAAACTAATGGAAGTTTTTTTGAAGTTCCTGGTCATATATTTGTTATTAGTTGCAATTGATGTCTTATAAGAAGAACAGTTAATAAAATATGAGTTCACATTCTGTTTATTCATAATCCACAACAGACAATGTAGGGTTATCTTTGCCAAGTACGGTGAAAGTACTAAAGTTGGTAGGCTTCGAAAAAAACGTAAAGATTCTAACGGATGTGCTTTTTGTTTAACATTGAAATGCAAAATTGGCTAGCACTCTTTTCGTGTCGCAAAGTCTCTGAATGAAGTTAGATACATACGCAGTAATTGCTTATTCAACAGCTCTGAATAACGTATTGTCTTCCAGTTAGTATGTTTTCGTTTGCTCCCTGTTTGCTCATGTATTCAAAATTTATTCGCCACCTCTCCCTCTCTTCCCCCCCCCCCCTCCCTCCCCAAATGGTCTAAGACTCTCTTGCCTAGGTAACAAGATGCACCTTCTGTTTAAATCTTGGCGTCTCTGTTTCGTTCTTACTGTGAACAGGGATCCCATCTCATGTTATTTATTTTTATTGTCTTCCCTTATCTATGAATTGTTTTGGCTCTGATATCTTTTATTTCCCATTGGAAAAAACTTACCGGCTTTAGATTCTCAGAAGGGATTTGAGCACCGCAATGTCTATTAATACCTGGCTCCTCACTTCACCTGTTTCTTCCAAAATAACCCAGTGATAATGAAATCTTTGGAGTTTCTTCCATGACCCTGAGAGTATTGTAGTGTGCGCTTCTGAGTAGATGTGTTGAGTAGCCCTCAGCATCTGAATGAATAGATAATTGTCAGCCTAAATGACCAGATACTGGCATTTCTTGAGGCGTTAGCTTTTGAGTTCGATACCATTTCCGGAGTAATTGAACTGGATGGTTTTACCTTAGAAATCACAAAATCAAAATTTTGCCTCTTAATTTTCCTAGTATTGCACAATAAAATGTGCTTGTAGCTACTGTCACTTAAACAGGGATTGCATAATTATTTTCACTGGGAAAGTTGTCCTAAATGTCATCTCTTTGCATTTCTCCGGTCTGTTTTAAACGGCGTCGTTGATTCTATTATAGAAGGTATGAAAAAGAGCACACTTTCATTGTCATTTGTAAACAAAGCAAAACTTCATCATATATTCTTACTATCTAGCATTTTATATTTCATTCACTATAATCATTGCATCTTTAGTCGGCAAATTGTTATTGTGGAATTAGGATTTTTTTTCTCTAACCCGACAAAGGTTGTGATTGAATTTATGTTTCCATTTGCAAGTTTCGTCGTAGTTAGTGGCTTTTCTCTCGATGTCTAATTACGGGTTTACTTTACTATTCTCTGACAGAATTCGAAACTGAAGAGTTTTGTTTGGGCATAAAACATGGTTCCTAAACGTTCTAACTTCTATAACAGTTCATTGACTTCAGCAAATTGGAGAAATAGTGATAATAGAGTCTAGTCATCTGTTCATCCAACCCCTCGTCCCCACCTCCACATGAACTTCTGTGCTTCTCTATTTTTCGGTAAATAAGACTCAATTCTCGCCTGCCTTAACGACATATTTCTGTTTAAACTCAAAGCTTAACATTTGGGGTTTCGTGCCTGAGATTTCTTTGATAAGTTTGGGGAAGCTTTTCAAAAGTTTTTTTTTAAATCTCAGACGTTAAATATTAGAATATGCAGAGCTAGTGAATTCGTGTTGTTAATTCAATCTCTCCTGGGGGGAGAAATTTGTATTGATGAAAACAAGAGGCAAGAAGAGTGAGAGATTAGAGACGCACTGCCGTCTGCTAATTTATGCCCGCTGAATCGGCGGCAATGATAGCCTAATCTCTTACCGAGTGTCCCGATGACGTTACCGACAAATAACAGCTGAAATTCTCGCCACGGCGACAATAACAAAAACAAAATTAACATCTCAATTACTTCTCAATGAGTTCCTCTGACTGGGAGTTCGTCACGCAAGAAATAGGAGAAAAAATGCCCCCCCCTCTCTCCACCCCCTCCCCNCCCCCCCCCCCCCCCCCCCCAAATTTTAACACTTTTGTCCCAACTCGCCCATTCAATAAGACTATTCTCTTTGAAGATTTGAGTTTTAAAGAGCAAAAAAGAACATTGCTCCATAATGTGACTAATTTGGGAAATTTTTAACTATAAGGGAAGCGTTTTGTGGATCGATGGAGTCAAAATGGAACACAAGCTCTCCCTTTTTTCTGCCTGAGGGTTTATCTTTTCTCTCTCATCTCCTCCTGCCACCACCACCACCACCACCCAGAGGAGGAGAAAAAAGAATCGAGTACTTTTTATTAGGCCAGAGAATTCTCAGGATTTATTCTCCTTTTCCCTCAAAGAAAAATGACTCCGTTTTTTTAGTGTCTTTAAATAGGGATTTATTTATTCAGCTGAGGCAAATGAGCACAATTATTTACGGTTTTCATGGGTGGGTGAACACTCGTTGAGGTAAGAAAGATTACCTCACTGGATGGTTGGCTTTCGAGCCCTTCACTCTATAACATTTCGCTTATTCCTTCGATATGCGGGCTACTTTCCCTCCTGAAAAGAGTCACCGACAGATTTATGTCTTCAGATTTGCCGATAATCCCTAACACAATGTATTTTAATCAAGACCAAAATGCGCATAAATGCTTGCAAACAGTGCAGCGTTTTGGAGGCGAATGTTGTTAATTTAGCCCTATTTATGAATCAATTAGCATATTTGTGAGATCAGAATAAGATCTAATAAGCTAAGCTAATTAATTAATTGCTTATTGTTGTTTGAAGTTACGGTGTTTTGCAAAGTGACTTCCTCTTTATCATCCCCACACCTTCTCCATTTGCTCACTATTTTTGCCTTCAATTAGATGAACAGGTAGTAGTTGCGCAGAAGAGGTCATTGTAGATTCTACATCCTTTCTCAGATTTTCAATTCACTTCAATTCCAAGTTTGTTGCAAAGCTAAAAGTTAAGCCAATTTCCCATTATTTCAATAAATCTTCGATAATATCAACGACATATGGTCTGGCTGTTGTATTGACAACTATAGTGCTGCCAGATGCTGCCAAAGATTAGAATGCGCGTTCCTTTTGTGTGGTTTGAGCTTTTCGACATCGCGTGTCATCCAGCGTATAAACCGCATTGACGCCAAATTGTGTCATTTTTTGGGTCGAGTATTCGCTTGTCACTATTCCCCCCCCCATCCAGATTCGAATGAATAAGTCATCGAGCAATCCTGTGCCCCCTTTATTTTCGTCTTTCACTCCCCTTATGAGTAATTGTTTGACAAGTGAATAACCCCGCAAAAAATGACAACAGCATCTATCATTACTCCCCCCCCACCACCTCCCCACTCTCCATCTTGACTAATTTCCTATCAGGCGGGATGAAGACTTTAGACAAGAAGCACTAAGTAGACGTTAAATGTCAAATGGAGTTCTCTTCGCTCAATCATATCAGTCTCTGTCCTCCACTTACTACCATATGTTTGATAGCCGCTGTTTTCCACCAGATTGTCTTCCCTCGGTATGAAGTAATTTAATTTTCGTTTCCAAGCCCATGGGAGAGGCGTTCATACACCCTAAGGTGTTGGATATCTCTATCACTCGTCCAGTGAGTTGACTCGCAGTAACATGGCTGTGCCTTTGTGCGTGAGCATGTCTTTGTTTCGGTTACACAGGCCAATTCGACCCCATTATCAGCCAAACAGCCGCATAATTTCATAGCGCTTCGAGTAATTTGGGGGCGGTAAATTTAAAACATTTTTTCGCAGAGAGTGAGATATGGTAGAAAAAACAAATCTTGATTTCACGATGTTTTAATAACGGGACACCTGCAGCGCTCTTTGCCTACCTAATTACGCCGTGACTAATTGATAAACCGGTTAATTATTTCCCAATTCATCCTTGTCCTTAAATCAGGTTAGAGTCTCCGTTACACCAAAATTTAAGTATTCCAATTGGTCCAATAGACCAAAATTATTAGTACATGTTCGTGCTAATTTTACACCTTGGATGGACCACCTTTCAATATTATATTTATTGGGAGAGGAAGGAGGAAAGGGGGTTGGTCTTGATGAGTTCAGTCCTGATAATTGAGGACCTCAAGCAGTTCTAGATTCCATTTTGTCCTCAGGACCTTTCCGTTCTAGAGCCTTTAAGAATGCCGAATTCATTTGAAGATTGACTATTGACTATCAGGTTCGGTGGGTGTTTTAGGGCAAGATTGTTTGCTTTCACCTTTACTTTCCAAATCACTTTACTCACAAACTAGCTTGAACTCCAAAAAAAAACAGGAAAAGGGAAAATAACTGGAATTGCACAATGGGTTCAATATGCCTATTGTTTGAAACTACAAGGTGCCTTCCCACTCTTCAAAATACGTCACACGAGATCGCTTCTGTCCGCGTGAGCTTTTGAAATGTTTTGGCATGGCAGCTATCAATTCAAAGGTCAAATTCATATCAATGTCCTATAAAAAAGGGTACGAGGAAGTGTTGGTTGCTAAGTCATGGGCAATAACGTCTGCTGTTCTTTCCACGTAGGCAACAGAGAGTGCGGGGAAATGGAAATTTTGTTCCTCTAAATGTCTACCAGAAGGAGGTTGCAGTTACTGTAAAATTTAAGCAAATGAGAGTGGTGTAGGAGGGGGGGGGGTAGGAAAGGGGGAGAAAAGTGGAGAACCTAACTCCCCTTTAACCTGGATGTTTCGTCTTCTCTCTCCCAATTTTCCAGCATCTCCGGCGCATCAAGCTGAGGTGTGAGGTCACGATAGGTAGCTGCATTTTTCCCAGCTAGGTTATATGTGTAGCACAGTGTACACTTAAAAGAGTCACCTTTTGGGACAGGCACTCACCGAATTTGGATAGTAAAGAAATTTTGGTAGATAAAATAAAAATTTACCACGACTTCATGACATCGTCCGCTTTGGCCAATTGAAAGTAGAAAAACTGATGCGATCTTGATATGTGCTCAGCTTCGCTGTTTTTAATGTCGCGTTTATCGGCATGCTTGTTAGTCGGTATTCGAGATAACTTATCATCACAAACTTTGTTTTACATTAGAGAAATATTTCTGTGATATAATAAAACATTGCGGTGTGCAAAACACCGACAAATCGGCATTTTCAGTACGTGCTGAGCTTGATTCTGAGGAAATTTGATTACGGTTTGATCAGAGGCACTTCAAGATTTCGTTCCTAGGTGAGGGACGAGAATTGGAGAGCACCTCCAAACCAGTGAAAACTATGTAGATTTAGCAACGCTACTGCGGAAATTTGTTGTTTCAAAAGCTCAAAACGTGAAAATTAACACTTGCTAAAGAAACCGTAAATTAGCCAATCGGTAAATTTTGAGTTATTCTATATTTTTCTATTGCAGATTGTAAATCGACTTGGGGTTCCAAATGACTTAGCACCCGACTGCTTCCAAAATAAGAATAACACTTGCAGTAGTAATGTAAGTTTCCCTTCATACATGATTTAAGGCGAAATAGGCCCATTGAGATTATTGAAACCTTTCTTTTCAGTGTTTCTTCGCCTGCGATAAACCACCAAGTCTTTGTCATTCAACTTGTTCGGTAAGTTACCCGAAATTTCTTTTTTATCACGACCTGTCTATGGCGAAGAGCTGACATGATCAATTAAACGCATGACTTTCAGTTGACCAATTAGGTTGAGACATGGTCGATGTTTGTGACAGGGGAAAAATCACTGATAATTCTCGTTTCCAATTTGAGAAACACGCAAATCCTCCTTCGACACTTAAATTCAGTTTGGTTATTTGGGTCACTTGAAATTCTATATTTCTGGAGGTCAAATATAACCCCTGATATTCAAAAGAATTCAAAGATTCAACTGCAATTGATTCAAAGTAGCCTAGTTAAGATAAGTGTTTCCTTTTTGAAAAAAATATGGCAAAATGGAGGGATTTTTAGTAGTATTTATTACCCGCTAGGAGGTAAGAAATACAGACGTCAATCACCACAGAACTCGCTATGGCTTTGCCGTAAGCCACAATTTGTCCTTCTCCTCATCCTCACATAACGCATATGTACTCAGTTTAGTCATACTTCCCCCATTACCCCTCAACTCGTCTAACATAAACCCCCCCCCCTCCCAAATCCGCCATGCCTGCGAGTAGATGCTATCACCTCTTTGTAGCTGCTTGCTGTGACTGACTCAACTACTGCCAACTCCAATACTCTCCCCCCCCCTTCTCTTCTAATCTCCCCTTCACCTCATCTCATCTCAGGCGATTCCAGTGAGAGATTTCATAAAGTTGGTTTAGTGAAAAACAGCGTGGTTTATAAGTCAATTCACAAAGGTCGTAGCAGGGGTTTGAGTTATCTGCAGGCTTGTTGACTCATGGACCGTGGTTTTTTGGAAGAATAACCAAGATATCAGTGAGGCAAATAAAGTCTCCCCACAATAAGAACAAAGAAATGTCGAGCGAGACTGCTTCTACCTTCCATATCATAAGGTTTCACTTGAATTTGCTGGCTTGTTGTGCCAATGAAGTAATAAAACAATCTATGCGAAGGAGTAGGACATCGAAAGTCAACAGCAACTTCGCTGATTTGACTAACCCTTTAGCGCCTTAAGACCGTACGACCCTCATTTAAAATAAGCTCCATTGGTAATAGACTCGTAACAGAAGGCACTATTGCCATTTGAAACAGTAGATCAAATGGCTGGCTTTATGATAGGCATCATTATCCCTTTAATTGACTCCTGGCTTTACAGTGGGTGGGTGGGTGGGGGAGCATCAAAGTCACAGAAGTCGAGAGGGAGAACAGATGAGTGATTAAGAGATGTAAAAGAGACAGACAGACACTAAGGTAGTGAAAAGGTAAGGTAAGTACTGTGAAATTGGCGGAATATGACATACAGTTAGGGGATGGTAATTTGAAGTCAGAAGTCAACCGCTAGTTTATAGACCTTTTTGCCTTATGAGTACACGTTGCCCAGAGGGCACCACGTGGAGGTACATCTATCGCGCACCCCCGTTTGAAGCATGTTCAATGTGTCTATGGCTTTCTTTTGATACCACCAGAAATCATCGCGTCGGCTGCATCAGTGGGACACGCGTGAGTGCCGTTGGGTGCATTTTTCCGGAAAATAATTCGAGCGTTAAAGGGTTAATAGATGTTCAACTTAAAAACCGCATAATTTTTTTGTCGAATATGAGATATTTATTCATTTATAGAATTTGTTTATCGTTTCAATAATGTCACCTGCTAGGTTTATCAATTATACAGCGACTTTTCGACAGATTTACCGCTGCAAATACCAGATCTAACTAGATGAAGGTACTAAATTGGGTTCAAGGCATTCGGAATTCGAGAATATCATTTTGCCTGCTTCAGAATTACCTAAGAGTGAATGTTGGATAAGTATATTCAATAATGAAAGTTGAGTTGAGGTGGAGCTCTAATATGATTTTTTTAAAAAAAAAACAAAATGCCAACTCCTTTCCTGTCTCCTAATTGGTTGACCTCTAGGGAAAGGGGGGGGAGAGAGAGAGAGAAAGAGACGACACCAGTGTGTACGTTGTTGGTGTTCCTGATTTGGGTCGATCTATGGGAGCCTTTGTGGGCGACTAGTTATGTGACTCAAATGCAATAAATTTACTTGACACAATCCACCCCACCCAATCAGTCCCTTTTTCAGTCTTCCTGTAAAGGCGGAAAAGTGGAGAGGACGTGGAAAACTTTAAACAATGTCGAGGAACCTATTCGTGAACATCCTACCCCCCCCCTTCCCACCCCGGCTTTCTCACGGTTTCATTCCTTGATTTGACTGCTTTGGTGCCTTGGCTAGACGGGTCTAGATTTTCTCTACATCATTGTTTTGAGAAAAATTGTCAATACCAGGAAATTAGTAGCCAGACCCTAATCATGAAGTAATTTATTCGAATTCTAGTGGTTCAAAAGGGTGAGACAGTTCGTGGAAGTTATGATTTTGATCTCGATGAGTTCAGGTTCTACTTCAGCCTTGTGATCCACGCTTGCATATTATGTCCTGCATTGTTCTAATCTCTAAATAATTGGAGAATTTCGTCCTGAAGCTATTCGAACTATGATCAATTCGGGTTGATATTCAAAAATTATGAAAACTGTTTGAAGTTACCGAACTTAAGAGTTGACTAAATTCTGGAATGAATAAATTATTCACGACGTCTAATTTAATGATACATTTTACTTTTGAATATTTTTCAATTCAGTGATAACAGCATTCGAAGCGATTTTATATGATACTTTTTTCGCTTATCCAACGCTAGAATTAATCTAGAACTCCAAAGCTCCGTCAGCAACACAATTATGATCTTTTAAAATCCTTAATTCGGTGAGAAGGTCTCCCGAAGTCTGACCTAGCCCAATCTCTTTGGAAAGGAAATATAATTGAATATTTTATTTATCCCTCCTTACCTTCAGGTTTAATAAAGGCTGAGGATAATTGAATTGCCAAGTTTTTAAATGTCGCCCACAACTTTGCCTCTTCAAGAGATTGGAAGGGGCACAAATCTCAAACTAAATTATGTCCTCACGGTAATGGGTGTGGATTCGTTTTTCTGAGGGGTAAAGTATATAAAACCGTTGAAAAGAAACAAAATCAATATTCAGCCACCATTTTCATATCCCAAACGACATCGTACTATGCACGATTCTCATGCATAAACCTAACGACGGTCAGTGTGTTAGTGTTCATCAGGTCCCTTCTGTACCACGAAGCAATATATGTACGTTCACACACATACACATATGTGAACAAATTTCTCGCATGTTCGCAGACTGAACTCTTGACCTCTCTCGCACCCATATAGTGTGCAATAAAAAGCAGGCACACATACACAAACTTCGTTAAGACACGACATACTATTTAGCAAGGGAGCGGGTATAAGGGAGGGGGGGGGGGAAGGCTAATAAGCCATGATGAACGTCTTAATTAAAGTAATGATGTGAAAGGCTATCTGCGTAAGCGGGGCACTAAAGAACTGCCCCCGAATCATATTACAAAGTGTGTGGTCTTAAGTGTTTGCTTTCCTCTTCCTTCGTTTACAGATTGGACAAGTGGACTCTCTGGGTTGCAGTTTGGGCTGCCTTCTCTTGTCCGACATTCATGCCAACCGACCAGGTGAATGCCCTTTGCCGCTTGCAGAGTCCGTATTGCCTGATGTTCAGGCAGATCTGTCCGCTCCCGGTCTAATCCTTCCTCGTCCACCACTGTGTGATAAGTTATGCACTACTGATTCAAGCTGTCCCCATTCTTTGCATAAATGTTGCTCGTTCGGGTGCAATAGAAGGTGTACAATGGTAAGTTAGCTTCAGTTTTGATCTGTTAGTTAAAGGCAGGAGCTAATCACCTTCGACTGAATAATTTAGCCCATCTTCTCGGATGACGTCCCACCACTTCCCTCCAGATTAGCTCTTCACCCAGTTCCTAACAAACCCGACAACATTCAGCTCTCATGGAGTGCAACCCATTCCAACTTTAGTCATCTTCAAGATCCCGTTGTCTATATTCTTCAGCTGAGATACTGTAAATGCAAACGGTTTAGTGAGAAACTAGCCACCCCTTGGCAAACTATTATAATGGTAATGCTTCACACACTTTTTCGAAACCTATGAGAGATAAGAATAGCTATTCGAATCACATTTTTTCTCCTCATAGGCGGTTGATACAACACCAACTGTAGATTTTCCTGACCCCGAACTTAAATATCAGTTTCGAGTAGCTTCTGTAAGCACAAAAGGGAGTAGAGGATTTGGGACTCCATCAAAACCCTATCAACCATCTATCCAAAGTCCTTTGGTGTCTCAACATTCGCCATCTCTTCCGACACCTAGACCTCAACCACCAAGAAATGTTACTGCTACAAAGTGGCGAATACAGCCGAATGAGGAGGTTAGTGTGAGACTTAGTTGGACTCCTCCAGAATCGAATGACCTCAAACTTATACATTACTCTATTTCTTGGGCGTTGGATAATGGCTATCCGGCGACTTCCAGCAACCTACCTCTGAAAAATTCAAATGTTCCTTTCGTTCAGACTGTTCAAACGGTATTTAATAAAGTTTTAAACAACTTACAACTCAACTCTGTTTGACGCTTTAATGCGAATTTCGTTATAGGAAGAAAATGAAATCACAATTAATGGACTTCGACCTGATTCCTCATACAAAGTCCAAGTTATTGCAATTTACTTCCACGAGGGAGAGAATTTGGAGTCCCTTCCGCATAACTTCTTCATCTCTACACAATCTCTGGTTCCTACCCCACGTCAGCACAATATTGGATTTGAGAAACCTAGACGTGAGTCATTATGCCACTTTAAGAAAAATATAAATATGGTAAAACTTGATAAGACCTCATTCATCTTACCGAAGCAAACCCAGGTGAGTGAGTCACCTTATCTGATTTTCCTTACTGTTATAGCCACTCCATTAAACTAGTGCGCCACAGCATAGATGGCATCTTCTCACGAAACGCTCAATTTATTTCGAATTCCATTTTCAGAGCTACCGTTATCAAGTTTCAATGATGACAATCATGACAGTGCAGATTGCAGGTGCAGTGGACTGGAGAAGAATGACGAGAGATTGGAGATCAAGCCCCCAGAGATCTATGATGCTGATCTCACTGCTCTAGTCCAACTCAAATCATTTTCTCGTATGTCTCTTTTGCGATACAGAAATAACGACTCTATCAGTAATATGGTTTTGCTAGACAAATTTCTATTGCTTATTTGGCAGACATGGATAGTCAAAGCTACAACATCAAGTGGTTTCCCCAAGTCTGTATTGACTCGGTCGAAAATGCCCCAACGTTGACTCAACTTGGAATCACAAAAGTGCGATCTGGAGTGCCATTTGAAGAGAGCGAAGTTCTAAAAGCTACTGTTAGGGTGAGTCTGGTAGAAATGCCTCAAAATTATAATCTTGAATAGTATATCATTACATCTTCGTTCAAGAGCTAGTAGGAGCTCTCTCCCAAACTTGGCGTAGATGCGGCCTTTAAACTGAAATGATTAGGGTATAAGATGTATTATAATTGTACCTAAAATTTGATCTTGAATTCGGGGACATTCATTAAGGAGATGGAAAACAGACGCCTACTCCGAAGACGCTTTCGTCAGATAATGAGTTGATAACACGCTGAGATAAGTGGGAACAATTACCAAGTCGGAAGTAGCGATATGGTTAATAATCGGTGCACTTTGATTGTAGTTAATGGGTAAGAGCATCAGTTATTCCAGTTAAAAGATAGAGGTGGTGAAATATGTGAGTTTATTGCATGGGGGAGGGTTGAACTACCTTCCAAATCAAGTAATATGAACGCATCTCTTAATATGTTTGCGAAGATTTACAGTTTTTAGACTTTGAAGTTAAGCGAAGGAGCAATTAAGACAATCACTTACAATTTCCGCTTTTACACTGATTAATTTTGGCATTTTCTGTGTGAGAGCATGTTACCGCGAGACACTGAGGTCACATTTAGAATGAAAGGGGGTGTTCGCTGGTGGAGGGGGGGGGGGGTTCCATGTCAAGCGGCATACAGGTGCGGAAGGACTACATCTCCCATCCACCCCTTTCCACTTTCTCTGCCTTCCTCTATCATGGTTGCGTGTCCATTAACTCGACCCAACGCACACGCGAATTGGCAAGTGAGTTGATTAAGATTTAATTAAAAGAGACTGACCGCACTAGACTACTCTAGAAGTGGCCACACGTTTCACTCGTTGCTCCTTTTCATAATATCAAAGAAATGCTGCAGAAATTGTGTTCAGTGATATTGATTTGATAATGATGATTAAGGAATAAGTTGGTCGTGTCCATTATAAGGATTCAATTTTGTCAACATTTTAGTATTTACATTTTCAACGAGGGTATTTAAGCGTCTTCTGAACATTAGATTAAGTGCAATCGTAGTGGTTTACCTAACGTTCTTTCAACAAATCGGCTCTCTAGAGTACAAGCAAACGCGAGTATTCTTCACGGCGTGTTCCATTAAACCCCTCCAAAAAATATATGGCAATTTAAGGAATGAAGGTCGACTTGGCGTAGAATCCCACCCTTATTCCATTTAAGCCACCTGCTGGCCTCTAAGAGCTTTTCCAACTCTTCGCAAGAAAAGAGAGCTATGCTTATGAAAGAGGTGCAGAAAAGGAGCTAATTGAATGGACAAAAAAAATTGAAAACACAGCCCCTCAACATTTTTCTTCTTCGTGATGTTTAACATGATTCACTAGCTACTAACTTCTGAGTATGCTTGGGGGGAGGGGGATTTCTTGCGGCCTTGCCCTAATTTCTATTAGTTCTCTTAGTCGTTTTACGCGTTCAATTATCTTGGGGAGTACCCGAATCGAAATAGCTTGAAAATAAACAATTTACTATGAAAGATGTGAGAAAAAGTGCGCACTTCCTTAATTGGTAGTTCCTTATATTGTCTCTTCTTGCAGAATCGGATATTCCGATTGACGAAGTTGAAATTCAACTGTGTCTACATGGTGTGGTTAACACCGGAGGATACATCTCAAAGGTATCCACCAATGTCTAGACGAAGGCAATCTCAACCCCTTCTATCTCCAATTAATGGACCGTTATCTAACTCCGCTGATGTGGTGGCTGGGTGCTTCTGTACTCGGTCATGCCGAGAAACAAAAACGGCGTTGGGAACGAAATCAATTGAATGTCCCGCGGCTGGTGAGTTCTTAAATCGAATTTTTCTTAGATTCGAGAATAGAACATTCCACGCTTGGGCTCGATTTTGAAATAGCTTGTCAATTCTCCGCATATTACTAAACCATATTTCAGCCGCGTGGCTGTTCCAGTTTGGCTTATCAAATCTTAGATGACATGGAATTTGCAGGCTTACACTTTATTTTCACTCCATTTGACAAAATTTTGCGACTTATGATCTTCTTAACCACTCAAAGCGTCTTTCGCATTCGCCAACTTAGAATGAAATGAGTGGTTTTAGCTCTGTATAACTATGTTCATTTTTCCAAACATGGCGAAATAATTGAATTTCAAGGTTAACTCATAACTGCGTTAACTAAAAATGCCCGTTTTTTGTTAAGTGAACTGATGAAAAATGTAATTTAAATCCACTAACATTCCACAAATAGTATATGGTTACAGGAAGGATAAACATATGCTAATACCATAAAACGACCACTTCGTGAAATTGGTGTAAGGTGTATAGAAAAAAGAGCTGGGGTCTAACCACATGCATTGTTCAAATAAAAAAAAGTGGTTCCGTAAACAAGGACGTTAGCAAACAAAGAAATTTTCAAACACACTTTGTCATTCCTGAATAATGGGGTGGATGTTCCAACGCATTCTGCAAATAAAATGTATATTTGCATTTCTAACAAGGTAAAGTTAATACCATGGAAAGCGAACGAAAGCATTTCGACAAGAGGAGTAAAATTATCTCAAGATCCAGTGAGAATAGGGTTTCATGAATTTTTCATGAATTCCGACACTTTTTTATTGTATCTCAGGCAGAAAGTGGGTTGGAAAAAGTGACTTAAGCATTGTTTCTTTTTTAATTTTTTTTGTATTTTCACTGAAAAAGTGAGTTGAAACTGGTTGAATTAGAATACAAAAAAAACAGCCCACGAACTGATGGTTTTACTAACTTTCTCAAAGTATTTGATAAGTACCTTGGGAAATGGTTTAATTTCAGCTGGACCTAAATGCCACTTTTAATCATGAAATCGTGGTGAGAGGGTTAAGAGCAATTGTAGTATCTACAAAGCGTGATAAAAGAGAAGGCGGAACGAAACATACCAATTATCGAGGTTATTATGGGTGAATATAATGGAGAGCTGAGATGCTAAAAGAACAAGACTTTTGAATCTAGAAATTGATACTTTATGATCCAGCATATTTATCTGAAATCGATTTCAATTCACCTCAGAGGTTCTGCATGGCCATAATTCTCAATTTCGAGATGAGAAAAGTTACCGACTTATGTAAATTTTTTTAAAAATTTCCTGAGCGGTGTCATCTCAACACTCGCAGTTGAAAATGATGAATGCATTTGAGGGAATTAGCAATTATTCCCCAGTGGTCACATAATTCAATATATTCTGCTTCATTTCGTTTTGTTATACTTTTCCAACTCAAGCCCCCCCCCCTCCCACTCCTCTATCTAATTGGAAATTTGTCAAATTTCCGGAGTGTTGTTATTCCTCCTTCCGACAATCTTTTCCTCTCACTTTCTGCGTCACCTTCTCGTTGCCACTTGATAGACAGTGGAATTTCTTCTGCGTCAGAACCAGTGACAATGGGGTTTTTCTTGAGATTACGTGGTTTCGATTTATCTAATAAATAGAAGTATTATCCTGATTCATTGATAAATATGGGCAATTGTTTCAAGGGCATTAGGTTACAGAGGTCAAGAAATCAATGCCTATCAGTCAGGTGTTAGGAACACTTAATCTTTTAGCCTAACCGAGATTTTGATTCCCTTGAATTTCTTTCTTCTAGAACCGGAACCTCCTCAACCCCCACGCGGTATTCAGGTTGAGCTGGTGAACTATGATCGTCTCGACTACCAAGTTTCCTGGCATCCTCCAGTCCCAACAAAATCTCCAATTCTTCCCTTCCCCAGTGGTGTGAGCCATCCCAATGTCATTTCGGTTCAACCTTCTCCAACAACATTCACACGATACCGTGTTCTCTGGGCTCCTCGAAAAGAGGAACCTGTGGATGCCTCCATGTACAATGATGAGGCAGGCTTCAAACCCATTCCTGATCTGCAACACTCAGATGTCCGAGTGTTGGACAAGGTGAGATATTTTTCTATAGCTTCTGCAAGATTGCGCTTTTCCGCACTGCTGCTTTGCTGGGAAGTCGTGTTTTTTGTCACTGTGATCTATTGTTAATAATCACTCGGTTAGATTCAAAGAGCGGGAGCGATAAGAGGGAAAGCAGCTACTCCAAGACACTTTATCATCCCACTGAAGACAGCGTAGTTTTGAATAAAATTTCTGTGACCCGAGAAATTCTCAAAGTGTCAGGAGCACCGACCATACACATAGTGACAATAGTTATACAAAAAATGACTATGCAATTTTGTCTTTAGGCTCCATATTAACTGGCCTTAATCAATGCCGCTGACCACTCTACTCATCAGGTGCTCACTGATGGTCACTATACCCGTGGCAACTAGTGAGGCGGATGGACAAGTTAAGCATTACTCCAACACATAGGCCTTATTTAATAAGATCATGAATAATTTATTTATTTATATCAAATGGCAGGCGTTTCGATAGTTATCATAAGTCCTTTAGTTGACTTCAGAATTCACAGAGGGGAAGGACCATCAAATTGAAGAAAGTCGAGAGGGGGGGGGGAACAGAATAGTGTTCCAAAGATGTAAGTGACAAACACAAAGGTAGAACAAAGGTGAGGTGAGTACTGTGGAAATGGTCGAATATAGCATAGAGTGAGGTGATGGTAGTTTTAAGTGAGAAGTCAGCTGCCAGTTAATAGACTTTTTTGGAAGTGAGAAGTCAACTGCCAGTTAATAGACCTTTTTGCGTTGAAGTCAGAAGTCAACTGCCGGTTAATAGAATTTTTTTGCCGATAGTGAGAAGTCAACTGCCGGTTTATAGACTTTTTTGCCGCTTTGAAGTCAGAAGTCAACTGCCGAATAATAGACTTTTTTATTTGGTAGTTTGAAGTGAGAAGTCAACTGCCAGTTAATAGACCTTTTTGCGTTGAAGTCAGAAGTCAACTGCCGGTTAATAGAATTTTTTTGCCGATAGTGAGAAGTCAACTGCCGGTTTATAGACTTTTTTGCCGCTTTGAAGTCAGAAGTCAACTGCCGAATAATAGACTTTTTTATTGAGTCAGAAGTCAACTGCCAGTTAATAGACTTTTTTTGCCGTATGGCCGTATGATTATACGTTGCCCAGGGTGCACCACGTGGAGGTAAGTCTATTGAAAAACGAATGCCGAGTGATAGAATTTTTGCCGTAAGAAAGTACGTTGCCCAGGGTGCACCACGTGGAGGTAAGTCTATCGTAGTTAACTGCCAGTTAATAGACTTTTTGCCGTATGAATATAACGAAAGCCGAGTGATAGACTTTTTTGCGCATGAGTATACGTTGCCCAGGGTGCACCACGTGGAGGTAAGTCTATCGCACACTCCTGAATAATAAATTTAGAAATTCTAGCAGTTACCATCTCAGAATAATGCAGATGTGTTAGCGACTTGTATTAACTGAAATTTCTGCCACTTCAAGAATCAAACCACATTGATTTTGCCCCGATTGCGACCTCGAACGGTCTACATCCTCCAAATTCAGACCCTGGGATCAACGAATTTTGGACGGGAACGAGAAAGCCCTCCTGCGGTGCACTATTTCAACACTCATGACGATGGTTTCCATATCAACGTGCGGCCGAATGGTTAGTTTGAAACGCTTTACTAAATCCTATCTTAAAGAATGCTTAAAACATTGGTTCTTCCCCTATTACAAAACAATATTTCATCTTTTCTCAAAGCTACAAACAAGAAATATTTTTACCAGTTATAGAAAAAGTTTTATTTTGCGAGAATTTAATTGATTCTAACCGAACACACCATTGAATAAGTATCTAAATAATCGTGACAACGAAAATTTTTTATAAAGCTTCTAATTGTCTCAACAAATACTTTGGCATTTAGCGAGTAGAAATGAATGGTGCATTTCTCGTGCCTGATTGACTTTTGTGTTTCGTCGCTTCCGTATTCAATCATGGTGTACTTTTTACTTTCAATAACCGCACATTTTATTGAATAGAGATAAACAATGTGTTACCTGTTTACTATGACTTGCATTAAATGGTTTCCACAGTTACTTGTCTCCAAGCACGAGTGTGATTTTTTCAGTTCCCATAAAAATGACATGCACTTTGTTTACTTGTAGGAATCTATTCGGAATTGAAGCTTGATGGAAATGCGTCAGGTAAATTCGTGATGTCCCTTCCACTACTATTCCTATTGAGTTTTCTGCTCTTTGCCCATCATCTGGCTTTCTTATCACCCTGATGAAGACACTTTCCACATTTTTATACAAAGAATAGGAGCAATTCCTGCCTGTACATAGTCCCACGTCTTCATTCATCTTCTCTCTCTCTCCCCCCTCTATACCGTACTCTGCTCACAAAATCATTTTAAGAATAAAGTTATTTTCTTCGCTGATGCGTCTTTCAACTGTGATCTCAAACTCACACTTGACCTACTCCTTACCACGGCCACCACCCTCCCCCACCACGTATTCATCTCATTTCCAACTTGTCTGCGATGATACTTCCAACCCCTCCCCCCCCCACCTCACTCTGAAATGAAGTCCATCTATAAATCATTTATTGAAATCTATAATGTATGAAACCAACTGAAACCTCCAATAAACGCATTTCTATCAATTTGATTGGTTATTTTGTGATTATGCAGCTGACTTTAAAGCAATCAAAGGTGACCTTTAAGGTAGCCACTTAGGAGGATTAAATGAAGCGACTATAATCAATACTGAGAACGCATGTATATATTGCCGATGTAACTTCTCCTACAACACCTCAGGCTACCATGGTTACCGGGTTTACCAGGTACTTATTCGGATGGGTGGGTATTTGGGGTTAAAAGTTAAAATGTATTCTTACAGCTTTTCGTCTCAATTTGGGACTAAAGCTTGTCTCCCCCCGTGAGTGCTTATCCAGGTGGACGGTAATGTGGCTCCAAAAACCGTTTAACCGCCCTGGGCAGATTTTCGGAAAACCCCGATGTAAGTACAAGGTGACGCCAATAATTTATTTATATCAAATGGCAGGCGTTTTGATGGTTATCATTAGCCCTTTAGTTGACTTCAGGCTTCACTGAGGGGAAGGAACAACAAAGTGAAAAAAAGTCGAGGGGAGGGGAATTGAGGAGTGTTTCAAAGACGAAGGTTGAAAATTTAGAAAAAAATGTGATGTAGTACTGTGGCAGTGGTTGAATATGACATACAGTGGGGTGATGGTAGTTTGAAGTTAGAAGTCAACTGCCGGTTGATTGACTTTTTTGCCGTATGAGTATACGTTGCCCAGGGTGCACCACGAGGAGGTAAGTCTATCGCACACCCCATGACGCCAATAATAATTTCACTC